>JAJEKB010009434.1:0-26490 GCA_022393335.1 Macrotrachela quadricornifera | reverse complement strand
GGGATCGGGTTCGGGAAAAATTTAGGGATCGGGACAGTCCCGCCGGAATCTATTGGCTTGGGAGAGTTTTAACCTCCCTGTCGTTGACCAGGAGGTGCTTTTCAACAAAATAACGAGTTTTCGAAATCCTAAAAGGATGATTTCTAACCCCTTATAATGTTCCTTCGTGCTGGGATAGGTCCATTCTCAGAAGATTCTAGTTCAGATGCACAGATGCCCGTATATAGAGCTACGACAACATAGTCATTCGGTCGAACTAATAGATTTAGTTGGTGTCCTTTTTCGATGAAGGTTTGTTGCGCTTTCCGCTGATAAGATGGGAGAATACGTTCTCTGAAGATGTGTGTGCTGTTGTAAGTGTGTGACTTCAGGTAGGGACGAACGCACCCTCCCAGGTTGACGTTGCTGATTTCCAAATCTTTTTTTTCGATCGTATTAAAGGTCGAATCGTATTGGAACAAAATAATAACCGATCGATTTTTGTCGGTTCTAGTGAAAATGCTATCGCCCGGGAACCGATTGGAATTTTTACTTGCGTCCAATCGTCAGAAACAAGGAAAAATCTTACTTGGTTTCAAGACGCAAGGATTCTGACTCATACCGACACGATTCTGTCAATTTTGAAATCATCCAACAGAGTCCTGTCGGGTGTTCTAGATCTGGGTTTAGATTCTCGAGTCTTGTATGCCAGACTCCGCACTGAAGCGTCTACGAGAAATCAGTAGAAAGATGCAGCAAGCGTGTTTGTTTTGGTTTCGGAAGTTACACTAAAAAATACTCTGCCGGTCGATCGGAAACACGATTTCTACGAGAAAGAGCTGAGCGAGTCCCAGACGAGCGTTACTTGTAGAGAATAGTCTTAGAAACATAAATTATTTGCTTGTTTGATTGCTTGCTTGTATGTCCACACAAGGTCAAAAAAATATTTTATTAAAGTTTTCTATAAAACTTAATCAAAAGGTAATCTGGGTTGAGAAACTCGAATCTGATGTTAATTTTTCGAAATTTTTTTCGGATCCATTTTTTTTACACAAAGAATCACGTTTTTGCAAAAAAAAAATTATAAAGGTTGACCGAAGGATAATCAAGGACGAGGAATTCAAATCTGAAGTCAGTTGTATAAAAATGTTTTGAAGCTCAATTTTCTAAACGAACAATAAATTTTTAACAAAAAGCATTTGTTTTTACGAAGTTTGGTCAAAAACAGTTGAGGTGAAGAAACTTGAATCTGACTTCGGTTTTTAATTTTATAAATGAATAACTTGACGGTAGTTTATAAACACGATTTCTACGAGAAAGAGCTGAGCGAGTCTTTAGATGAGCGTTACTTGTTTTTTTTTTAGTATCGCTTTTCCCCCTTGGTCAACACAAATTTTATTATTAATTATTTGATGATAAATATCTTAGTTTATTAACAAGTTTAGTTTCCTGATATTTCGTAAAACTGAGTCGTTTATAAATAAATTTTTACCCTTTCTTCTATACATATACACACATATTGCAAAATTCAAATTAAATTTAAGTTAGCAACAATGAATTCGAAGTATATGTCCATACATATACTACAAATATAGAATATAAGATCAGGATAATAAAGACGAAGGGAAAGCATCGATAAAATCCCCCATATCTATCATCAAACTGGAAGAAAAAGATGGATGTGTATGCGTGTTCATGTCTCAAAATAAGTGGGTGAATAAGTAGATGAAAGATGAGCTAACGACTTTGGAGAAAAGATTACAAATCGGTAGGAATGAAAGAAATGTAATAAAAACAACTAAAATAGGAGATAAACGAAAGAATAAAATCAATAAGTACTATAAATATATGTAGAATGAAGAATACAAAACAAAAAGAAATGACGAGTAAAGTTTTTGTAAGCGGGTCAACCTATGGGTTATGCACGAAATGATAAACCTGGCTCGTGGACCCGTAACTTTTGTAAATGCTCGACCCGCGGACAACTCTGGTTTCGTGATACAATCATATAGAAGAAATCTCACGAAAGAAATTTTACCAAAATTAACATTTGTTAAGTGCAACTCCGTACCTTTGTGTTAGATACCTTTCATTTGCTATGCATTTATCTTCGTTCATATTATTATTTTGTACATCTAGTTACTTGAATACGTAAAAGTCAATTAAAAGAAAAAACAAGGGAAAAAGATCAATTTTTTAAGTCAAAGACAGAACCAAGAGAAGCCTGAAGACTCCCTCTCTCAAAATCATGGAGACTGCCGTTTTTCCCCTTGATTGAAGCTGGAATTGGAGTTGAAGCCTGACGAAAAGCGTTAAACTTGAAGTTGGAACTGCTCATCTCTTCTATCTATTGACTATACAACAGAAAAATATGATCTTTCTTTTCTTTATAGTTTAAATTCAATCTTACTGGTGTGACAAATATAAATTCAACAACTTTTGATTGTATTTGTGCTACTGATCCTCATTGTCAAATTGTGGTTAATACATCTCTAATGTGGCTTAACCCAACTGATGGCAGCATGTCTTTAACTCTTCCTTATACAACACTAGGTGCAATTAAAGGATGTTTTACAAGTGACACCCTTTTTCTTTCATCACTTGAGTGTTACTATTTAGATTCTTGTATATCAGCTCAATATATCATGATAAATATAATGCTTCGCGAAGATGTAGATGTAGAATATTTCCAAGCTTCTCCACTTATTTATGATGAAAACTCTACTCGTTTCTTTCCAAATACTACTCTTTCAGTCATGATTAAACAAATGATGATTGAACGATGGAATCTTTCTTCTTCATTCGAACAGTATTATGAAGCTTGTGCACCGATTTATTGTACTTATTCTTACACAGCTCACACTACAAATTTCATTGGAATAATAATTAAACTGGTATCTATAATTGGTGGTCTTACGGCTATCCTACGATTAATCACACCTCTACTTGTGAATCTCATGTTTTACTTAGCGAAACCGAGAACTAGAAGAGAACAACGAGGTAAGTACCTAGATAACTTACGAAATTAAAAGTTTCTTCAATTTATTGATGAGTATTTTATATAGAATTTTGTTTTAAAACAAAATATTATCTAACAAAAATATTTAAATTAGGCAAAACAATGTTTTATTCTTCTTCTATTATTTTAACAAGTTACTGATCTATTTAAAAATGTATAAAGTGAACAGTCATCCTATTCTACAATATTGAATATTCCGAAACCAATTCCGTCGATTCCGGGATTAGTCGAATTGATTCCGTAATGTTTAACATCGTATAATAGAATATATCTATAGATACATGTAACGCTCGTCTAAAGATTCACTCAGCTCTTTCTCGTAGAAATCGTGTTTCTAAACTACCGTCAAGCTATTCATTTATAAAATTAAAAGAAAATGAAGTCAGATTCAAGTTCCTCAACCTCAACTGCCTTTCACTAAATTTCATTAAAAAAAAAGTTTTTTGTTAAAAACTTGTCGTTTTTTCAAAAATTGAGCTTTAAAAAATATTTAGAAAACTGACTTAAGATTTGAACTCCTCGTCCTCGATTACCCTTCGGTCAACTATTATAAAAAGTTTTTTTTGTAAAAAAAGTGGTTCTTTGTGTAAAAAGAATGATCCTCAAAAAAGTTTTAAATAACTAACATCAGATTTGAATTTCTTGGCCGCGATTTCCCTTCGGTTAACTTTTATAAGAAAAATCCCTTTTGTGAAACACGATCTAAAAAAGAGTGCTGAAGTGTTTAGGGATAGAAATTTAGACCCACCCCCCCCCCCCCCACAGACATGACAGAAATGGATCAAATGTCATTGAGTACAAGCCATTATGAATCGTCACAGACCGTGACTGACAGACAAAAGTAGCATCACAGGCTGTGGTCGACAGACAAAAGAACTATCAAAGTACTTACTTACTAAATACTTTGATGGAAAGGTACAAATTCGATTGAATTCTATTCATCATATCATCTCAGAAAAAATCTCTGCACATTTAAAATATAATATAGCAGATGTCTCTCTCTCTCTCTGTATATATATATATGTTAAATTTATTATAGAAAAGGGCAAGGTTTTCAGGTGTTCTGAAGTAAACTTGTTATTAGAGTCAAAACATAGTAAGAATGATGATTAAAGTATGTCTCATATGTAACATGGGAATCATTTTAAATTCAGATTATGATGTGGTTCACCATGAATACATGCTTCTCGAACATAAGTTATGACCTTCGATCAACATCCACACAATGTAACATGTTTAATTTAGAAATTACCTTCAAATTCACTTCTTCTAAAATTATTGCTTTTATTACTATCTTGTATATGTTCTATGCTATTTAACAGACACGATAAAGTTTTTAATACCTATCCTTTATTTGTAATTCATACTGATCATAGAAGTATATCGTACTTCCAAAGAACGATGTATGGTACTGATTTCATGTATTCACAGTATAACAAGTTTCATCGTGTTTCACATTTTTAATCCCCCAGGGATTGTGCTGAAAACTTTCTTACCTTTAAATAAGTTTTGAACCGCTAAGTGAGGTGCGGACAAACAAGCAAGCAAATAATTTATTTCTGCTAGACTCTTCTCTACAACAAAGAGAATATATATGTCGTATCGAAATTGTTTTTTATTGAAAGAAAATGGAAATAGATTGATACACAAATTATCCGTTACTATTTAGATGTATTAAAAGTGCGGATCAAGTTGTTTAAAGGATCTTGTCGGATAAGGTGACCTATTCATAAATGAGAAACCAAATATATCATGTTGTAGAACTTTTCAAGGCACACCGAATGGTACATAGTAAATTCTGCTTCCATAAAACTTTAGAGAAATGGGAGTCAATTTACGGATAAACGATTACACATCAAAACTTATGCTCACCTATATCCACATCTATAAGATGATCGGAGATGCTACGAATATGAGGTTGTAGCCCGCCAAAAGCAGTACAAAATCGTATTTGAGAAGAAATATTTTACAAATACTTTCAATTAATACTAAAGATTGCAGTATACATTAACCTATCATACTTAAGTATGAGTACGGATGAGGATGTAGACTTATCTCTCAGTAAATTGGCTCCAATTCCTCTAAAACTTTATAAAAACAGAATTTACTATATACCATTCGATGCGCCCTGAAAAGCTCTACAGCATGGTATAATTGGTTTCTCATTTCTGAATAGGTTACCTTATCCGACAAGGTCCAGTAAACGTCTTGATTCCAATTTTTGGTACATTCTAAGTACATGTGGTTGAATGATGACAGTATGAATTACATTTCTACAGAACACAAAAACAAAACATAAATTGTTTAATCTTCATATTGATGATAACGCTGTAATTTATTTGACCCTTTGTCTTGAATGACGATAAGGATTCTAAGAATTATTCCTATACCAGATGTTGATCGTGGTTTAACTGACGCCCTCAATATCTTGGCTGTTTTATTGAACTTAGAGCATAACAAATAGCAATTGGCACAGCAAATGATTTTCTTCTCGGTTATTTAGCATTGAATCTATTTTTCAAAACATTCGGGACACAAACATTGTATTTAGAAGATTTTCCAATTGATGAATCACAGCCACTCTGAGAAATTGCCAGACTTCAAAGCATTACCAGTGGTCAAGGAATATTAAAATGTACCTATGAAGGAGGCTGTACAAAAAATCAACGTCAATATAAACAGGCAAAAGTCTTATGTAATTTGCACTGTCATCATTCAACAATATGTAGTAATAAATAATTTGTGTATCAGTCTATTTCCATCTTCTTCCAGTTTGAAAACAACTTCGATACAACGTATATATGAATAAGAATGTTTGTCTATCCGTTATGCATTCAGTCTCTCTAATAGTTAGTGTCACCAAGCTTTCTATGACACTCTGTTAGGTCTAGGGGAAGTTTGAGACGGGGTCGGTACGATCGGGGATGGGGTGGAAAATACTTTCTCCTACTTCGGCTTTCGAAACTTGGCGAATATCTATATGTATCAGGAAAAATATCTGTCTATTGTTTACAGATTCGGCTCCTGTAAGCGCTAACGTCACTAACCTTTCTATACCATACTCTTAGGTCCAGAGAAAGATCGAGACAGGAGTGATGTGATTGGAAAAGGAGGTTTCACTATTTTTTGAAATTTGGCGAGAATCTATTGAGCAGGATATGCCACTGAAGCACTTATGACTCTACTGAACGGATCATATCAAATACAAGTAGAATCAGTGACAAATCCAGGGATCTCTGTCATCCCTCACCTGGAGTAGTTTTTTAAATAGTACCACACCTTTCTTCCGCATCACCTTAGAAAATCTTCTGCATTCGCTCCTGAGTAGCACATGAGTATCGTATATTATATCTCTATGTTATGATACATATTAGAAATTCACTAAAATGATAAGTCATATATTGTCATAGAGATATTTCTATCACATCATATTGAGAAATTATCGCAATACGAGCAGAAAATCATAGCGACATCGTTTTCTCTTGCAACAAATGCATCCTATCAAGTTATCTCGATTAACATCCGATACTTCAACTAGTTTTCTATAAAGTTTATTTTAATGCATTTTTAGTTTGAATAGATTAAAAAGTGTATATATTTTATAGTAAAATGCAAGAATATATTATTGCTTTTCTATATAGATAATAGAAAACTGATTGATAAAATCAAAACAATATTACGTAATTTATTGACACTCGTGTATGCGACATTAATTAATCTAAACATATTTCAAATACGAACTTTTGGAAGTATTATCGATCGTACAAAAGCGAAGATTATTGGTCAATGGACCACTCGTCTATATATTCTTCTTCTAATAATTAGTTTTACTATTCTCGGTCTGTATACCGCAATTCCAGAGCAAATTGTAACAAAAACAATTGATAATCCATCTCTTACTACCTATAATGATCTTATACTTAAGCATAGTGACACACTTCAATGTCCTTGTTCATCAATTTCATCAAGATACAATCAATTTATTGATATTGTACCTACATTTCATCAAGTAAGTAAAGGTGAAAATTCATCTATTTTTTTATCTTTCAATTAATTTTAGATTTGTTCAAGTCCATTTGTTACAGATGATTGGAGAATAAATATGATAAAAAACTTATATCCTGACCTTTCTATTTATGATATTAAAGATTATCGTCGCTTTTTATCAGCTCATCTACAATTTCTTTCTGGATTATGTAATCATTCTATAGAATCAGTGAGAGGTTCTGTTGATCAATTTCTTTCATCACTCTTTGTTACTGCTCAACTTCTTCCACCAACAATTTTTCGTACACAAATTAATTTACTTATTGAATATAATCAATTAAATGCTCCGACAAAATTCAATCGTCTTCTCTTTTTAATTCGAGCTGTGAATCATGGCAATGCTATCATAACATCTTATGGAACAAATTTTCAGTATATAGCTCCTGGAAACAATAATTTTAGTGACTTTATTGCGATCACTCAATCATTAATTTATGATAATGAATGTTCATGTGGATTAACTCCAAATTGCACAACTCAAGCAATCTTTATTCAACCAAATCTTACTGAAAATCCATTAGTTATGGGTTTAAGAATGGGTTGTACACCAACTGAATCATTTTTTCTCTCAACATTTGAATGTTTTTATAATTTATCATGTATTAATCTCATTCAACAATTTACAAATAATATTAACACTAATAGTTATATGAATGATATTCTTTTATCATATTCTCCAGATATCAGTCGATATCCAATGAATACTACTGTTATCAATCTTGTCAAAGAGCTTTTTATCGAAAATTGGACAACAACAATTAATTATTCAGCATATTTTCATCTATGTTTACCTATAATATGTTCATATACTTATGTTGAACGATTCAATTTACTTTATACAATAACTATTTTACTTAATCTTTATGGTGGTCTTACATTTGTTCTCAAATGGATTTGTCCATATATTGTTTATCTTATCACTAAAATCTATCAGTATTGGAAGAGACGAAAGAATATTATTGAACCTATATCAAATATCGAAATGGATACAATAGAGACGGCTAATACAATAATACCGTCCATAAATATTCACAATAGAACTGTAGATTCAATATCTCAGTATATACCATATTAGTTTTAATTTTAATCATAATTTATTTTTATTCTTATTAGGACTAAATTATTTTCAACATCAATACGTTGTTTTATCTTTGGCCTTATTCTTATCATACTGATGATTGTGGCTATGACTATTGCGTCACTTTATCTTAATCGAGAAATAAACGATAATGTTTTATTAGCAGGTATGAGACATATTTTTATTATTTAGTCAATTGAAATAAAAATATAAGAAATATTCTGAGAATGTTTTTAAAATCTCTAACAAAACAGAGTGTTGTTCGAGCCAATTATAAGATTTGTAAGAATTCTCTTTCATATGGTCCGAACAGCACTCTATTTTGTCCGTATAATAGCGGAGAAAACATTGTTTGATTCATTAAATGATTTGCTCTAAGTATTTTTATGAGCATGTAATTTTATAAAATTGTTAGTTTAACAGTGACAGCTTACATTTGATCCGAATATGTTCAATCTTTTTAACTGGTAGTACGCATCCTTTTATTGTAATTAATATCATTTCAGATGACTATTTGATTCCTACATTCGCACTCCGAAATCCTTTTCTTACGACTTTTCTCTTTTCCTATTAGGTCTGCCAATGAACACGACGATAATATCAACAATTACTACGGTTATACCAACAACGACTGTTTCTACTTCAATAGGTCTGTATGTTAGAACTGTAAAACGTATTTTATCTATGATGTTTTAAACTTCATACTCACACTTACATCCTCAAGATTTTTATTTCTGGGGTTTATAGTAAAAAAATTTGTTCACTTTGTTTTTTTAAGCATTCACTTGTCAATTAACATTTCAACCAATAGTTTCGTATGCTAATTATGGTTATCCAACATCTATTGCTGTTAATGATTTTAACAATGATAGTCACCTAGATATTGTTGTCGCTACCATTAATCAAAAGTATGTTGGTGTATTTCTTGGAAATGGTGATGGAACCTTTCAAACACAAATAAATTATACGACTAATGGGATTAATCCATTGTCAGTTGTTGTCGCTGATTTGGATCCCGATGGTTATCCAGACATTGTTGTCTCAAATTATGTATCTCACGACGTAAGTATATTGTATGGCAATGGAGATGGAACTTTTCAAACAGCAGTAGTATTTTCCACTGGATACAACAGTTTACCATTATCAAGTGCTATTGGCGATTTTAATGATGATAATTATTTAGATTTGGCTGTTGTTAATGAAGGCTATCCTCCTAATATACTTGTATTGCTTGGCAGTAAAGACAGAACATTTCAAATTTCAACTACATTTCCCTTACGTACTTCAGGTTATTGGTCAAATGTAGCTACCGGTGATTTTAATAATGATGGTCGATTGGATCTCGTTGCTAGTTATACTAATGGTGACTGTATAGGTATTCTACTTAATATTAATAATCAAGATTTTGCCGTACCAATCATATATTTTACTGGACTTCATAGTTTTCCAAACTCAATCGTTTTGAATGACTTTAATAATGATAATCAATTGGATGTTGCTATTGCGAATAAACAAAAATCTAATATAGGTATAATGTTTGGAAATGGTGATGGAACTTTGAAAGAACAAATTCAATTGCCGACTGGGACTTATAGTGGTCCATTCTCGATTGTTGTTGGTGACTTTAATAATGATGGTGAACAAGATCTTGCTGTAAGCAATAGTTATGCACACAACGTAGGTATATTACTTGGTATTGGTAATGGAACTTTTCTAACACAAATTACTTTTTCAACTGGAGTTCGTAGTATTCCAAATGCAATTGCTTCAGGAGATTTCAATAATGATAATAAATTGGATATTGTTATCGCTGATGTTGGCTTTTATAGTATCGGTATTTTATTGAACACATGTGATTGTTGTTTATCATAATAATTAAAGACAATTAAATCTACTCATTAATTATTCATTCTATCTTTGTATTTGAAAAATACTAAATTATATGAAATTTCACAAATATATATATATATTGTAAATCTTTAAACTCTTCTTGACAATCACTAGGAAGATATGAATGTTAATTATTTACAGTCGCCTATACATGTATATATATATTCATATTTTAGTTTTACTTAATTATGAATATTTTCAACTTTAAATTATTGATAAGATTTATTTTATTTTAACTTTTTAATAAGATCATCTAAGTAATATCATGTTAGGACTAGTATATGGTTTTTTAGAAATATTGTTCGATGGATGATATAGCAAAGATATACGAATTGATATTATTACAGTATTACACCATTCTATATGTGTGTTCCATTTACTCCTTCAATGCTGTTTACATTTATGCATGCATACTTTTTCTCTGTTTTACTATATTTACGTACATTCATTAATAATTTTTTAGCTCTTTATACTTATATAGATGTTGTACTTATATGAATCAAAAAGCGAGTATTTGTACTTTTAGATGATGGTATGATCTTCTTTCTAATTATATCATAGTATCACATTTCATTATTTCTTCCTAGATATAACGAATTCAATCTTATTATGTATTTATATTATCTTTTCCAGGTCTTTATAATCATTATTTCTATGTTAATGAGATCCATCTCTCTTTTGTATTCATCTATTCGTTCACTGTTATTCACTAGTTTTTCTTGAGGAAACAACTAAATCCCGAAAGAAATATGTAGGCACGAAATTCTAGGATTCTGTCAGGATTTCATAATTTAAAATTAGAACAATAAAAGACTTCTGTTCTCATCTTTTATGATTTGTCTGGATTTTCTCGAAGATTTTTTCAAGTATCTTGACAGGATCTTTATAGTTTTGAACAATGTCAAATATGGTTCTTTACAATTAATTTTACACAAGGAATATGAAAAAATTGTTTTAGACAACTAAAGTATTTGAAAAATTCAAAACTACTTTTTTATAAATACTTTCATGCTCTCTGTCGAATCATGTTAAAATAATTTAGATAGGATTTTTCTATAATTTTGAATTTGTTGCATCCTATATGAAACATATGTTTATTTTCGTGTTATATCGTCAGAGGCGCAGAATCTTCCAAAAAAATACAAAAACTTTCCCCTTCCTCCTCTCTGAGGATTTTTTTATAAATTTTTTTCCAAGCTGTTTTGTCTTTGCTACTCATAGATCTGCTTTATTCAACGCAAAATTATGGGCGTAGCCAAGGTAGGAGAAAGATCCGTCTCAAGAAAAAAATTACTTGAAGGAGAATCACATTTTCACGATGTAAAAATTTTTTTAGTGTAGATAGTCTCATCTTTCCTTCCTCCTTAGAAAATTCCTGGCGACATTTCTGCACAGAATGAAAATAAAGAAAGATGATAAAATTTTATTCTACCTGTTACTGTTCAAACAACAAAAGAATTCTTTCGATTTATTCTTTTTTCAAAAGGTATAAAACGACTAAATCAGTAAAAATTAATTTGAATAAACAATGTATTGTTTTAATGTTGATATCATTTCTGATAATGCTAATTGATTGTTGATGAAAACTCGAATTCGTTTTCGTGTTTCAATAATTATTTAAAAACTATGATATTAATATTGGTTTTACTTAGAATGCATTAAAAGTTCGTATCCCGGTGTTACTTAATCACAGAGTAAATTTTAAGAAACCTTATTTCTATAAAATCTTCAAGTGAAAATTATGCGAAGATTTTTCTATGCTATTAGATCATGTTTCAACTAATATCGAAATTATACATTCGAAGATAAGAATTTTTTCTCTATTGTTTGTGTTCGTAGTACAAGCTGACAATGAATAAACCAGATTAGTTTTCAATCTCTCTATCCATTGTATTAACAACTAAAATATACTAAAAGATGTAGCGTCTGTTCTCAAAAATAAACAAAGTTTTGACAGGTGAAATTTTGGGTATTGCAAAAACTGCATCTTGTGTTGTATTTTGCTTTCTTGTGATAAATCATTTCAGATGACGAAAGGATAGAATAACAAACAATGAATCTGCCGTGTATCGAAAACATTATCAATTTTCTATGGTCGAAATTTGATCGCTCAAGATTTTGTCCATTTTGGAAACGAAAAATGCAACTATAAATAAGTGATCTTGAATAAATTGCAGAACTTTTCACGCTGCATCTTAAGATAAATTTTACTTGCTAACACAATGTATTCAGAGATTGGATATTGAATTTTAAAACTTTTTAGAGTACAAATAATAACGAATAAATTCTTATCCTCTAATTTATTATGATGATATTAATTGAAGCATGATCAAATAGAGCATATGCGTAAAGTAAAAACTGAAAAAAATGAATTATATATCCTGTAACAGTTTTTTAAGAAAACAACAAAGTTTTTCTTTCTAATGATTTTTTCAAAATATTCATATATGCAAAATCTACTCGTTTGTACAAAAGCGGGTTGAAAGAAATTTTTCATTATTAAAAAACTTTGAAAAGTTATTGACTATATAAGATTTTTTGTTATTTATTCTATTATGTGGAAATTAGAGCATTATCCAGCAGTAACCATGATTCAGAAATTGGCAATTCAACAAAATTTTCAGAATTCCTTGAAATACAAGACAGTCTCGATAGTGAGAGTGAAGGCATTGTTGTCTTAAAAGATATAGTGGAATCCAAAGGATTCTAGAAAATTAAACAATTTTAAAAAATTTCTAGGATTTCTTGAATGGCTTGAATTGCCAATTTCTGGATTGTGGTTGTACTTCAAGCTGAGCACGAATATGAAATCGGTCACTGTGATTTCAAAAGATAAAATATCACTCCGAGAGTTGAGTTAATAATCACTAGATAGAACCGCCTACGGTGTCGTCCATGCTAACTTGACTCTCCAGGATTTTTTATTCTTAGAATTTAGTGGCAAAAGATGTGTTCTGATGAGACCTATGTCTTGTAGAAAAAGAAGCCTAAGATATCGTGCACAAGGTGAGAAAATCCAAAATCCCACCTCTCGAAGTGTAATATTTCTTCATTTTTTTTTGAATTCTAGCACTTCTTTTAACTCATAACTTCATCACTTGAACAGAGTGAATTTGTAGACTAAATTGTTCTCTGTCCAGTTGAGATGTCCCAGTGCTCAACTGACCAATCCGTTCAGGAGATAAGGTCAAAATGTTGAGCATGCATTCAAGACAGCTAATCTCTAAATAGTTAAATCAAAATCAATTTGTCGTCAATTCTTTTAAAAGGGTGCTCCCGAAGTTTCGAACCTCGCTAAGTAAATCAAGAGTAAGTATATGAAACTCATATGAAGGTATTGATCAAATTATGTCATTTTATAGAGAAAGAGAAAGCCTATCATCTGATAGCAGGACAATTTGAAACACATCAATTTATTATAAGATTATGGTTGTTTTACCAATTTTGAGTGAGAATTTTTATTTTTGCGTTTTTTTGCAAAAACAAAAATATTCTTGCAAAATTAGAGTAATCAAAGTCGATTAAGATATAGATTTCTATAAGAATAGATAGAGTTCGACAAGCTTCACCAAAATACGCACGCTCAAAAAACTTTTGATCCTCTTTCGGCTAAAAAATAATAAAAATTTGATGAATTATGTGTTACAAGGTCCACGTAACATTCAATAAATTTGATAGATCAACTATTCTATCTATCATCTTATGTTTTAAGATGCCCTATCATGTGGTGTAGATGAAAATACTCTTTGCGGGCTTCAGGAATGGACTAAATAATCGATTGACCAAAGATATTGGAGAGACTAAGCACGTTTTCTTCAATACACGATGTATACAATTTTTATTATACTCGAAACTGGTAAAACAACCATAATTTTATAATAAATTGATGTATTTCAAATTGTCTTTTTATCAGATGATAGGTTTTCTCTTTCTCTATTAAAATGACATAATTTAATCAATACCTTCATATATTTATTTATTGAATAAATCTTTCAATGTCGTGTTTAAAATCATTTTACATAAATTGATTTTATTATAAAAGATAATATATAGAATATCAACTATATACAGTGGTGTGCAAAAAAATTGCCGTTAAAATTTTAGAATTTTTTCTCCTTTTTCAGTATCAAAAAAATAATTTTTTTCATAAAAATTTTACACATATAGCATAGTACAAAACTAGAAAAATCAATAGTTTATCCTTTCTTCCTTTGAATCAATAATCGCTAAACATCTAGATTTCATCGACTTCACCAAATTATTTATAATTATTTTTTCGACTTTTTCTCATTCTTCGTGTAAAAATTGATCGAGTTCGTCGATATTTGATGGTTTTCATTTTTCTACACGTTGCTTGCGTATTGACCACATGTTTTCAATTGGATTGATATCGGGACTGTTACTTGGCCAATCAATCGTTTCTGGTACTTCCTTTTCCAAGAATTGTTTAGCTACTTTACTGGTGTGTTTGGGGTCGTTGTCTTGTTGGTATCGCCAACGACTTCCAAACTGTTTTCTAGCACCAGTAAGAAGATGTTTTCGAAGTATCTTGACATAGAGACGTCCATCCATTGTTGTTCGAAATGAATAACATGATATTTGACTTTTGTTACTAGATACATCCCATACCATGATTTTTTTGTTTGTTTTTCGAAATTCTTTTTTTTTCTTCTTGAGCATCTTTGGACCAGCAACGAATTGTGTTTCGGAATAACTGATATGATATTTTGTCAGAGAACACTGTTCGATTCCAATCGTCGTCTTTATGTGTCAATGCCCATTCTACACGTCTTTCTTTTTGTTCATTTGTTAACATTGGAGTTCCTCGTGGTAAAACATTTTCATAACCTAGACGATGAAGCTGTCGTTGCATTGTCCATCGAGATACAGTCAAATTTCGATTTGATTGAAGTTTTTTGACAATTTCCTGAACGGTTATTTCATTATTTCTTCGAATCCATTGACCTATTGCTCGATTATCTTCAGATGTGATCTTCTGTGGTCGACCATTACCACGTCGATGTTCCATTCCACCTTCTTTGCTAATTTTGGCCAGGTTATACCGGACAGTACGGACAGGAATCTTTGTTTGTCGAGCAATTTCAGCAGCACAACGATGACCCAGATTGTAATAATGTAATATCACTGATCGATGTATAGATAGATGGTTGTTATTTACTTTCAATTTCATTTTTATTTAAACAATAGAGACTTCGGAAAGAATGTAACCCTACATCATATTTATAGTACCTAACCTATATGTTCGACAAAGTTCTAGAATATTCTTCTCTAGATAAGAAAGAAAAAAATATCGAGAAAGTTCGTATAGATAACGGCAATTTTTTTTCCACACTACTGTATATTTACTAGAGGAGGTACCCACTGCAAAGAGAATATGGTTATAGTTTTGCATCTTCCACCCAACTTTTTCTGTTGTACATAACACGTCTTTTACAGGGCTGTTCCCCGCTGTGGCTCAGCCATCTGCAACAGAAATTTTCCCGTCACCCTGAAACCTCTGCTACAGAGCTTTTCCCGCCGTGCATAATGCAACTTCAGTGGGACTCTTCTCATCGAGTTCAAGCTGACACCCTCACTCGCATTCACTTTGGACACGATCACTCTCAAATTTGCATTGAACTACGTCATTTGATTAGAAAGTGAATAAAATCAGTCTCTTACGACTTGGATGAAGTTTCACGCACGCCTTCCTTTCTCACCCCCAATCATTCTGCCGACTTTCATTAGCGCACTCAAGGAACTGATGCAGATAGTTCTGTGATGCTATCTCTCACAATGACTAAATACATAGCGAACAGACTCATCAGAATCTCGATCTGTATTGATCGCAACGAAATTTCACCCAGCTCCTTCCACGCATCCCGTTTGGTGGTTCCAGCCTCAAGATGACTTTCCTCAGTAGCTAAGGAAATAGTGTGGAAACTTTTGTGACGCTAGCTATCACAGGGACTCAATGCATAGCGAACAGTCAAACGTTCTTCTTTAAATATATAGATACGTCATCGTTGTGAGTCAAGAAAAACAACAAATACGTTGTTTCTGTGAGTCACAGAAAACTAATGGATACAATATAGTTGTGAATCAATGAAACACATCTATACATTTTTTTCTCTTATAACCTATTAGAAACCTTCGATTTTCACATTTAGATCAAAGAACCATCGATACAAAATGATTAATTTTAGAATCATTACGAAGTCACTAAATTTCTGAAAAATTCATGCAAATTTCATTGCCATATGACTTCGATGAAATTTCACCCGAACACCCCCATTCTACCCCTATTGATTGTAAGAGCACTCTATAAAGCTACCGCTGCACTCAGAAAAGTACCTTGGAAAGTTTGCTAGTGTTAATCAAGACACTGCTATCTGGTTGAGATTTCACCCACACCCACCTACCTCACACCCTTGGTGGGTGACCCCTCTATGACCTTCCTCCGGATCTGGGGTTGCACCATGGAAAGTTTGGTGATGCTAGCTCGTACAGGGACTGAATGCATAGCGAACAGACGGACAAACATTCTTCTTTATATATATAGATAGATAATAGTGTTATGTTAATTAAATCAATAATAATAATACAGGACACATAAAAATATTTTTCCAGGTGAGTAACACTGCAAATTCAAATAGCATACACAACTAATTTTATACCAAACTAAAGCACGTCGAAAATGGTTTTTTTTGATACTAAATTGTAAGAGTTATAAAAACTCTTTCATGTCGAGCTTAAGAAAATTTTACGGTTTATTTATCATAGAAAACTAATCAGTGAGTGATTTAAAAATAGATTTCAGTATTTTCTTTTCATATCTTTACATGATTGGAGAGGGCTTGTCAAGCTCTACATAACTGTACATACTAAAAATTCTCTGAGCCAAGTTTTTGAGATAAAAAAATTACAAAACCATATGGAAAATGCTAAAAAAAGTTAAAATACTCATTTTTTGTGGAAATCACATATTTGATGAAGAAAAATAGGAATTATAAGTTCTACGTCGAGATTTTTCTGATTCTCTCGCTACAAAGAATCCGTCTCTCGACAGCAAGTCTATCATTACCGACAATTCCTTGTTAGAGACGTATTTAGTAGAAGTTTTACTTCACCTAAAGCTCCGATGCAATTGTATATCTATAAAACTAGTAATAACATTAAAAAAAATTACAATAAAATAACTAATAGCTTATATGAATATGTAAATTCCATATTTTAGCCCTAAACGGGCTGCACTGACAAGCTTTTTCATCTGAGAGAAAAATACTCAATTTTCCAAATGGTTTTGTAATTTTTTTATTTCAAAAACTTGCCTCAAAGAATTTTTAATATATTCAATTTTGTAGAGCTTGACAAGCCCTATCCAATCATGTAAAGATATCAAAAGAAAATACTAAAATCCATTTTTGAATCACTCATTCCTTTGTAATGTGAACGTTATAGAGAGCGTCGTTAAAAATTAACACAATGTATTTCATTGGCTAGTTTTATGATTGGCTTAGAAAGAAACAGAAAAAAAGCATTATCACTCTTGTTAAAACAAACTAGAATAACGTGATATGTGTTTGTATGTTACGCCTCAATTACACCGAAAAACGTAAAACAAATCCAGTAATGTGATTGTTGGCATATTTTTAAGATGAATTAGTGGTTTAGGGCCCATTCACACTGAATAAGGTAAAATGAGTTAAGTGTGAATAAAACCACTAAATAATCGGAACGAGATGAGTTAATTTATTTTATCTTTTTCAGTATGAATGGAGCGTTAATGTTAAATTATTAATTATAATAACTCATCATGAACTTTATTTACAAAAAAAAAAAGAAAGAAAACGGACTTTCTTATCGACAATAAAGTGATAAATTTCAGTTGGAACTGTTTAAAATACTTTAAAAAGAAAATTCAAAAATGAATTTAATCAACATATCAACACATACATCTATGAATGGTACATCTTACTGAGATGCAGATAGGAGGAGGTTTATGCAAAGAAAACGTTTTTCTTATTTAAATCACATATTCTTATCTTTTATCTTCAAACAAATACGAGAATATTTTTTCATCTCAGTAAGATGCACCATTTATAGACATATATGTTGATTAAGTTTATTTTTGAATTTTCTTTTGTCATAGTTGGTAGCCATGGTATGTCCTTGTTCATTATCTTTCTTGCTTCTGCTCTGTGTCTCACTTGCGATTCTCTCATCATCTAGCGTGATGATTGTATGATACAGTCTTTTTTCTTCTCATCTTGCTACGCGTTTGCACTTGATGATACAGCGTTTTCTCTTTCATATTTCTTTGGTTTCATTGACATTCCTCCCACATATGTTTTTCTTCCTTTCACATTCTTCGTTGTTTGCCGCTGATTCTGAATAGGAGAGGGTGTATTGGAACGTGATATATGCATGAAAGAGGGCATTGAAAGCAGTAGATATATATTGTTTCATTCTTGCGTGCTTTTTGATGATGTGCTTACATTCTTTTTTGTTCCGATTCGTGTTTGGTTATGGAATAAAAATTTCTCTCTTCACATCTTTTTAGTTTCTTGTTCCTGTTTAATTTCGTAATCATCTGTATATTCTCATTTTCTTTTTAAAGTGTTCCAAACAGTTTTAACTGAAACTTGAAATTTATCACTTAACTGTCGATAAGAAAGTCCGTTTTCTTTCTTTTTTTTTTGGAAATAAAGTTCATGATGAGTTGTTATAATTAATAATTTAACATTAACGCTCCATTCACACTTAATTCGTTTCACTTTATTCAGTGTGAGTGGGTCCTAAACCACTAATTCATCTTAAAAAGATAGCAATAATCACATTGCTGGACTTGTTTTGCTTTCTTTCAATGTAATTGAGGAGTAACATACAATAGCATAACAAGTTATTCTAGTGTATTTCGACAAGAGTGAAATTGCTTTTTTTCTGTTTTTTTCTAAGCCAATTACAAAACTAGCCAATGAAATACATTGTGTTAATTCAAAGTTTAGGTATGCTCTCTATAATGTTCACATTACGGGGGGTAAGTTATACAGTTGGGATCACAAAAATGTGTTTACATTCAGAATCGTGAGGGGATCATTAAGGAGGGGATGAAAACCAGTAAAAATCGCTCGGAAGATCGGAGGGAGTTCAGCATTACAGGTCTTACTGTGCATTCTCTTTTCTGCTCTATTACCTTTTATTGTAAAGTCGATAGAATCGTAACTATCCAAATTCTGAAGCTTTCGTTAGTTCTATAATTAGCCCCTCTCTTATAGAAACTCAAACTATACTTGTAAACCGCATTTTTAACGGGCTTTCATTTAGTATAAAATTCATTGTTCATATCACTAGTCGTTAGGGCTGTACCTACCTGGAAAAACATTTTTGGCAACCTTGTACTTTTTTTCTTCTGGGATTGTTTTATCATATATATTTTATCTTTCATTTTCTTTGGAGTAAAGAGTGTGATTCAGTACATATGTAATATAATGTCTTGTGGGTTGATTCGAAAAAAAATCGGATTATAAAGAAGTAGGCTTTTTTTTTAGTTTTGATTTGATTAGAATACTCTTCAACGGCGTAACCGGATTCCAAAGAATCCGGTTCAAAGGATACTGGTCTATTCTTGTTTTTTTTATAATTTTTTTCATGTGATGTTCAATTAAATTAATTTTTCCAATCTAGCGGAATAATACATTATTCACATAATGAGATATTTTAGAGACAAGATCGAATTCTCTAACTTGTATTATTCTTTTAATTTTTTTCGTTTTTAGAAGCATCAATTCAAATTTCAAGATGTCCAATGAAGATGCCAAAGATTTTGAGGATGCTAATAAAAAACTTATTCAAGATTTCATAATAGAAGTTGACAAATTACGCGGTGACATACCAGAAGAAGCCAGAGACTGGATCAAAGAAAAACTAGCAAAGGGTGGTCCATTTAACAGCTTTTATAAATATGTCAATCAACATGCAAACGAAGTTGTTCAAGTAGATTATAATTTTTCTGGGAAAAAACCACAAGAGGAAAAAGAATGGCGATTAAAGTTAACAATCAATGCAGACATGCCAAATCAAGCAAGAGGTCAAAGAGCACATTTTGGCGGCGAACTCGATTTCAATGATGGTAAAACAAAAAAGAATGTTAATATTCACAAATGGCTTCCCGACGGTATGCTAAAAATTGGAAGACCAACTGACAGACATGTTGAACTCGAAAACTATCCGTCAGCTCCAGAAGAACATAAGGATTTTAAATTTGGAGGTTATGCTAATTGGAGTAGTGAATCGTTTAAATATCCTGCGAAAAGATCTTAACAACGTAATAAATATTATGCTATTTCATGCTAACTTTTTATGTAATCAAGATGTTTTTAAATAAAAATGAATTGCAATGGATTACTTGCTGAGTTAAGAGACAAAATGTATTGGATTTTTAAACTAAGTTCATCATACATCTAATTCTGAAAAGAGCGTACTTTTACAATAACAACATGAATCCTCATGTTCTTGAAATTTAATCCTTTCGAGACGATTCAGTTTTGCTAGAAAATAACTTTGTATTTATTAGTTTTCATGTATATTCATGGTCAGTAAATACGTACATTCGATGAGTTTTTCAGAATTCGTAGCATTATCGTCAGTTCTTTCCCCTTATGTGTAACAGAGCCATCGCAATTTTGCTCTGATTTACACATCATCTGAAGGAACCGATATAGAATATAGTGAAAACTCATTGAGCGATGCGAGTTTCTTAGATGATAATTTTGCTAAAATGCAGTTCGATTGTTTAAGTTCTGAAGAAGAGAATACGGGTGATAACTTAGATTTACAAGTGTAGAATGAGATAAAATTGGAAGCAGATGCTGAATCTCATAAAGATCATGGAATCGTTGAAGAAATAACGCCAGCTTTGGAAGATAATGCAATCAATTCTGTCGGTTTTTATCGAGATTTTGTCAATGATGAAATTATTAGCCTTATGATTCATGAAACTAATCGATATGCACAACAACATTTACAAACTCAGAAACTTAGCAAACAAGCAAGAACCTTTCAATGGACACCAACTAATAATAGAGAAATTCTAAAATTCATGGTAATTGTTATTCAGATGGGTTTGGTACAAATGCTGAAAGTAAACTACTACTAGAGCAAAAGCAATTTGTATCAATCTGAAGTGATTCAAAGTATACTGTCGAGAGATAAAGGACGAGGAACGTTTTCCTTTGTTTTCAGCTCCTATAGAAAACATCATCAATTCTTCATGAAACTTTCACTAATTGTAAGGCTCATAGTGAATAATCAATCCTATAAATTTCAACTTGATCAGTTAAGCTTTTGCCTTACTTTGAGTGTCCGACAGATAGCCCCCCGTATGACCTATATCAGTAACCTTGTGTACCTTCGATCTCCACTATATGGTTCACAACAAAAGCCATTTTTTCAGCATGAATACTATTTATTAAGAGCTTGAAAACTGCCCGAACAAGTGCTGGAAAAAAACTGTCTTGTAATCTTTTTCCATAGTATACCGTCCATCTTATGGCTGGAGTATGTGAGAAGTGGTATCTGGTATCTATGATGTTTATTATTTTGGAGAGAAGTAAATAATTTCCTAGTGTGCCTGCTACTAGTTGGACATTTGAGTCGTCTAAAATCAGATATAATAAATATACTACACCCCTCTAGGACTTTATTTGTCAATTATGGTGTCCGTGAAAGATATTAGGAATCTTTATTCGCTTAGTTATTGTTGTTCATGAAAGTGAATATAAAAAATCATCTTCATCGGATGATTCAACAAAATCATTTATCAATTCACTAGCATCAAGTAAACGTAAGTATGAGTCGGATGGTTGGTTTCTTGAAATATCATTTTGATGACGCTGATATGCTAAGAACCATATTGTAACTGCACGATGTGAACATAAACCAACGTACCTATCATCAACTGGACAATCGCAGTAGCTGCTCAGAATTTCTTCTGTGGAAAACTGAATATAAGTATAATATGATTTTGGATTACTATGGGAAGATTGGAAGCGAATTCGTATAAGTTAACCATCGATATTGCAGGTTTGTAGAGAAAAATCTGCCTGATTATTCAAATCTGTGGTTGAATAATGTTCTTCTGAATAAACTCATGCTCGCTTCAATTGAAATATGTCTTAAAAATGGTAAGAAAATATTAGTGAAAAGATTTACATATAGATATAAAGATATCTCAGATAATTTGCGTTAATATAATATCTATGCAAACACAAAGTTCGTATGCTAGTTAATGCGTATCCTCAGTACTAGTTATTGTTACCGAAAAAAACAAGTAACACTCGTCAACGATAACTCGTTTAACCCTCGACTGAATCCATTCTATCTAATTTGAGAGTCATTGTCAGATTAATCGTCGATAAATGTGACGCTAAATTCACCTCAATATGAACAAACTCTTCATGGTATAATTTCCAAAAGCAAGACAATGAATCTCAAATTCGAACATATATTATGTACATGCGATTTTCTCATCATGAATGGCATGTTTCGACTTTTATGGAGTAATAATAAAGTGCTGACATTAGTCGCATACATTACACTTGACATACTTCTTTCGAAGAATATTCTACATTTAGTTGAAAGTTGTATACAAGAGGATCTCATATTAGCCTAGTAAATGAACAGCGGGTTGCTCGTTAGTGTCCCCACAAGGCGTCACTTATAAATAGTGAGCACCCTCATCCTATCTTCTTTTCAAACTAATCTTCTAGCTGCGTTACGATTGAAACAAATTGGTTTCCGTTTCGTAAAAATCAGCCAGCTTTTACAGATATCTTCTTCTATACAAGAAAGGGTCTAAAACGAGAAAAAATGAAAAATATTTTTGGTTTTGTTAAAAATAAGCAGATTTTTCAAGAAGAAGTTAACGAAAACTATCAAAAATTTTGGGCAAAACAGTGATGTTGGATTAAAAAACATATAAAATCCGAAAGGTCTAAAGATAGACTATCTTCCCATACAGTTATCTCAATTTCGAAATTTTTTGCGGAAATTTACTTTTTTTCAGTGGGGGGAGGCTTAATGTTACATCGTCTCTGCTCCAATCCAAAAAACTAACCGCTATTTTCTTAAAAAAAGCGATTTTTTTCAAAGTTAAGATTCCTTGTTGGTTTCTCTAAGAAGATGTTTTTTTGACTTTTGCCTTTGACCTGACACAAACACATATCACTTTTTTCCGTATCACCCTCCATTTAGTCGGAATTATGTCTGTACCTCATAATGTCGAGAAAAAAAGTCAAGAAAAGATATGTGAAAAAAAACATCGAAAAAATAATTCAATTTAAACTTTTATTTTAGACTGTCGATGAAAAGATATGTTACAAAATAATTGTTTAATATCAATAGAAGTTTTAGAATTGATCTTTTTTGTAAATTTAATTTATTTATTTATCATGAATAAAGAATAAAAAATCATTTTTATTTATCTTTGGATTTATAAACTTTAATAAGAAAAAATGAAATATTCGTTAATTGTATAGCATCTTTTATTGACGAGCGTAAAAAAATAAAATAATGTATTATTATTTATTCTCTGGAAATTTTGTTATAAACCTATAGAAAAATATTCTCTTCAATGAGATTTTTTTACGAAGTACAACAAAAAGAAATTGATCGGATATTTTATCTTTTAAGAAACTCTTTGATTTTAGTTAAACATAAATGCTTGATTAAATTTCTCTATTTAATACTGAAAATAAAACAAGATGATTTTCGTCAAAGATTGTTGTTGAATTAATGACAATAGTAATTTATTGAAAATTTATAAATAATTCTTTAGCTTGTTTTCAATTATTAAATACATATTCAATTTTATATATGGTCGAAGCATAATCTAATTTTTTATAAGGTTGATTAATAATAATAATAAATAAGATCTCGAATTAATATTTCAAAAAAATGATAATTTTAATTTTTTCGTTTTTTGATCAATAACATTTTCTTTTTCTTTTTTGCACACTATCATCAATGTGTACATTGTGCATTGTACATTCCCTTCTCCCTCATATTAGTTGAAAAGAAAGCAAAAAAATCTACTTTTATGTATAATACGATATGTCGTAAATGTATACTTTTTTGTAAGGTAGTGAAAAAAAAAATTAATTGGTTAATGAAGCATGACAATAAATAAAACGATGAAAAGGAGATGATATTTCGCAATAGCAAAAACAACAAGCTTTCAATAACAACGTATTCAGTTAAAAACCAATACAGTATTTTATCAGGTAAGAACAAAGAAAGTAAGTGTAAAGAAAAAAATTAATCGTTTATTTTTAATATAATTTTAAAAACTATTTTAGTTCAACGATACATACAATCTTAAAGGCATCATAGCAATTGAATTAATAATATGGACAAATTGAAACAAAAGATTAGTGATTTTATTCATAGTAAGAAGACCAAAGAAATACATAATCCATCTAAAACCGCTGATACAATGACAAGGATATCACAACGCATAAATAATCGTGTCGTTCAAAACTTCGTACTTGTATGGCTCGACAGCAGTATCGATAGTGTCAAAAATACTGATTTTAGTAATACAATGTCGAAATTACGAGAAGTTGTCAACACCATACATATATTCACTAATGCAGATGAATGTATTAACTTCGTCAGCGATGTTAAAGAAGAAAAAGTATTTATGATTTTGTCGAGTGTACTAGAAGAAATAACAGTACCTGTTGTTCATGAAATGTCACAGGTTAGTGCAATCTATATTTTTTGTGAAAACAAAGCTCGTCATGAACTATGGTCAAAAAATTGGCCAAAAGTCAAAGGTATCTTCGTAGACATTAAACCAATCTATGAAGCATTGAAACAGGCTGCCTATGAGTGTGATCAAAACACTATTTCGATGAGCTTTGTAGCCACGAATGGTGACGTAACAAATAAAAATCTTAACCAACTGGATCCATCCTTTATGTATACTCAAATACTAAAGGAAATTCTTCTAACAATTGATTTCGATCAACAACATATTCAAGAATTCATTACCTACTGTCGCCAACAGTTGGCTGGTAATATAAGTGAATTAAAAAATGTCGACAAATTCGAACGAGAATATCATAAACATCTTCGAATCTGGTGGTATACTTATCAATGTTTTCTTTCTACAATGTTAAATCGTGCTTTACGAATGATGGAAGTAGACCTCATCGTTAATATGGGTTTTTTCATTAAAGATCTTCATCAGCATATTGAGCAACTTCATTCGGAACAATATGCTGGGCTTACTCATTCGAACACATTTATCGTATATCGTGGTCAAAGTCTTTCACAAACAGACTTTGATAAATTATTCAAAACACAAGGTGGACTAATATCTTTTAATAATTTCTTATCCACCAGTATGAATCAACAAGTAGCTCTTGATTTTGTCCGGCAAACAATGAAAACTTCTGATTCAATGGGCATTTTATTCGTCATGAAAATTGATCCATCCATACCATCAACACCTTTTGCCAGTATTCGTGATATTAGTCATATTGAAGGTGAAGATGAAATTCTCTTCTCCATGCACTCGATTTTTCGAATTCAAAATATAAAACAAATGGACAACAGCAACAACAATCATCTCTGGAAAGTACAATTAACACTGACAAATGATAATGATCCTGATCTACATACATTAACTGAACATATACGCAAAGAGACATATCCAGATGAAAAAGGATGGCATCAAATGGTTGAACTACTAATTATACTTGCGCAGTTTGATAAGGCTCAACAACTGTGTGAAATCATGCTTGGTCAAAGACATGATGAAGGTGAAGAAGCAAGAAATTATCATATGCTCGGAAAAGTCAAGAAAGGTCAAGGAGAATATACCCAAGCAATAACATATTGTGAAAAATCAATTGAAATTCGTCAAAAGATTCTCTCTCCTACACACTCTGATTTAGCTGCGTCTTACAATATTATAGGTGAAGCATATTCCCGCATAAGTGATTATTCAAAAGCACTTTGGTATTATAAAAAAGCACTTAAAATCTATCAAAAAACTCTTTCACAAAATCATCCCGATCTAGCTAATTCTTACAGTAATATTGGTGGTGAGTATAATAACATGGGCGATTATCCAAAAGCACTTTCATACTATGAAAAAACACATGAAATATACCAAAAAACTATTCCTGAAAATCATCCTAAGTTGGGAGCGTCTTACAATAATATTGGTTTGGTGTATAACAATATGGGTGATTATTCAAAAGCACTTTCATATTATGAAAAAGCACTTGGAATACGACAAAAAACTCTTCCTGAAAATCATCCTGATTTAGCTAATTCTTACAATAATATTGGTTCGATATATGACAAAATGGGTAATTATTTAAAAGCATTTTCCTATTATGAAAAAGCACTTGAAATCGCCCATAAAACTCTTCCTCAAAATCATCCTAATTTCGGTGCTTCTTAC
>JAJEKB010009428.1:0-17450 GCA_022393335.1 Macrotrachela quadricornifera | reverse complement strand
TGGCAGCTATTTAGTTAAATTTTCCAAGTTACTTTTTTTTACTAAAAAAATTGTCTTTATTAACAGAGGCTCATACTATAGAAATACATACATAAACAAAGGCAGTCAATCTCATAAAATAAAACTATGTATTCTGTTATATTTGAAACAATCTTATTTACAGAGAATATCCGAAGTTGAGGGTAATATAAATTTTCTCCAATTTTCACGTGAACTATCAGAATAGTTTTCTGAAAGAAGGAAATGTTGTCAGAAGCCTGTACAAAATAATCTACTGATCAATAGTGATACGATCGAGATGACATAAACTAAAATATCTGGGCATTTTTTACAATCGAGGGATATTTTTTACAATCGAGGGATATTTTTTACAATCGAGGAATATTTTTTACAATCGAGGGATATTTTTTACAATCGAGGGATATTTTTTACAATCGAGGAATATTTTTTACAATCGAGGGATATTTTTTACAATCGAGGGATATTTTTTGACATAGAAAACATTTTTATCACAAAATTCTCTCTTTTTTTTTGATGAAAATTCAGCTTTTTGAAAACAATAGGTATACCAATAGTGAGAACACACTTTTTTACGAAAATACATGTTTTTGAAGGAAAAACCTCAAAATCATGTTAATTCTTAATGTTCAAACCTCACAATATGGAGCTATCCATTGATCTGAAATTTCGGTTTTTTTGACGAAATTCGAGGTTTTCGAGAGGACCTTAATACAATTTATTTATAAAATTTGAAAAACTTTGAAAACTAACGTGACTTCAAATAGATTAATTCAACGCAAAAATTTTTGTAACTCAATTCAATTACTGTAATTCGTGGAGCACATTCTTTTCCAATTCAATTCAACTCAATTACTAAAATGAATGAAATTCAACTAATTTTCATAAAAAAATTTTTTCAATCAATTTTGCATTCTTTTCCTTTGTTGAATCAATAGGAAAGAGTTTTATTGCTGTCCATCCTATAGAAATGATCTCACTCTCTTGATGATGACAGTATACAACGCCCTACTCCATAGCAAGATTCCAAGTCAAATAATAAATAAACGAGCCAGCAGACAACATACTAACTAGCTAGTGAATGAACATAATTCAAAATGATAGCTATGCATGTCAATGTTTTCCTGATTATATAAAGTACTCATGTATCTGCATAATGGTGAAAACTACAGCTTTCTACCTCTTTCTGTTCTTGAATTATTCAAAAGAGTCTACGAACATTTAGTTTTTCGACAGACAACGCTAAAATTTGCGATTCTTTTTTTACTTACTTGTTATTGTGGATTGATCATGCACGTAACCAGACATTTTCTCAAGGGTGGATCACCAAACAGAAAAGCTGTTTTTTGGTTGGTAAAATTTGATCGACCCGTAACGTCCTCCAGGTATTTGCATTTCATTGGGGGAATTGATCCCCCAATGCACCCCCAGACTACGTCCCTGAGATTCATTCATCTTTTTTATGTAGAATAAACAAAACAGTACGTTACATATGTCTACCTTATTCATTAAACAACGTAGTCTAGAATTCGAAGAGAAAAAATAGACGAATTAAACGACGAAAAAATTATGGGAAAGAGTTAATTTTACTAGAAACGATGATAGAGAGTGAAATCGAAAGAACTAAAGAAGCATTATCTTTTAACTGATTCAAAGACGATTTTATCGAGAAAAGAAAGAGAATGAACAGAAAGATATGTGCATATTTTATCTATAGATTGCATCCACATTTATTTCTAGTCTGCAGAATGAAAAAATACGAACATTACTCAGAGTTTATGTTGTTTTACATATCAACGTCCTCGAAAAAATTCATTTCATGCAGACACAATAAAAATGACATGGTTAGAAAAAGCGTAAAAAAACTGAACAAGAATTTGTAATTATCTTGGAAGAGTATAGTCAAGTCTCTAGCAAAAATACATTAATCGGTCCTTCTATTCAACATATTAGCAGGAATTTTTCTTTCTCTCTTTTCTCTTTCTCTCTTTACATATATATCTTTTGTTTTTCTTCACATGCTCGTGTGTATGAAATTCATTAATCATAAATATGACTTGTAATAAATAATTATCATAATAATTATGATAATGGTTCAATGATGTGCTTATGAAAAAAAACCAAAACATCAATTAAAATAAGAAATTCTTTGAATTAGTCGATTAAAATTATTAGATAAATTAATATTATAAGAGAATATACTATTGAGAATTTAAGATCAAATAAAAAAAAGATTATGTTAAATATATAAAACAAAAACATATTTTCTTACATTTCGTCTATAGATATTTTTTTCTCACTTTTCCAGGTCTGTTCCCAATAAAGTCTAACAGAAAATCAGTTTTAATTAATTAATTATATTATTTATACAATCAGTATATTTCTTCTTATTTTTTTTCATTGTTTCATCTTTATTATAATCAACAATATATCAATAAGAATTCAATAGAGACCACTAACATGTGTGTTCTTTTGCACATTCAAATAGTTTTGTTTCTATGTAAAAGACTAATGAATAGTATCGATTAAACAAGTAAAACGATTATAAAATACTTTTTTTGCTGTTAAATGACCAACTAGCGAATTGTGAACATGGGTCATGTATTTTTTTCTAATATTTCATATAACAGAAAATAGACTTTTGGTGAAACAATTCACTTTTAATACATGAATATTCATGTTTTTCTCATAGATGTATTATTTTAAGAATAAATATTTTTATGTATTGAAAATTTACAAAAATTCTAAAGTTTCTTTTTTGAAACTTAAATCATCGATTATTGCAAAGCTTTGACAATCCCACGTAAAAAAAAAAAGATTTGAAAAATCGGATTAAAAATCGATTATAACTAAACTTAAAATCAAACGAAATCTGTATTTAAAGCTAAAAAATCGGTTTAAAATAGTGCCATTTTAATCGATTTTTAATTCGATCTTTCAAATCCTTTTTTTTTACATGGGATTGTCACAGCTTTACAATCATCGATGATGCACTTTAGAAAAAAACTTTAGAATTTTTGTGACAGATATTATTAAAAAAAATGTCTGCTGTATATAATGCACTGTCTATGTCATAATCAGATTGTAATTATATATTTCTTTTTATATAGAAATTAAAGATGCTGGAATCTCTGGAAATTATCTAAACCAGATTTCTTTAAAATAAACGATAGCTATTTGAATAAAAGCATTTATTTTATTATATTTCATTAGAATGGATGCATACATATATCGTTTAATACGTTTTATAATTTTGATTATTTGTTTGATTCCATCATTAATTTGTTTTCTTCTTCTCTTCTTCTTTTTATTTAAAAGTCATGAAATTAATCATAAACGTCTTCATAATCATGTTATTTTTCTTCTTCTTTGTTGTAATTTTATTCTTATTACTACTGAATTACCCATTAGTTTAGTTTATTCTTATTTTGGCTATATTCAACCACAAACAGACCATTTTTGTTCATTTTGGGTAGCTTATAATTATGGTTTATATGTTGCTGGTTTTTTTCTTATGGCATTTGGTTCGATTGAAAGATATTTTCTCATTTTTCACGAGAGATTGGTATACAAATGGCGTTTCTTTCTTCATTATCCTCCAATTGTCATTCTATTTATTTATCCATTATTATTTTATTTTTTGATGACTTTTTTTTATCCTTGTCAAAATGCATATTACTATGATTCATATGTTTGTGGAGGTGCTTGTTTTCAATTTCTACCAATTATAGGTACAATAGATTATTTAATTAATGCAGTTACTCCTACTGTAATTATAACATTAGCTAATTTAATTCTTCTATTTCGTGTGATATTTCAAAAACGGGCAATGAAAATAGCAAATACATGGCGAAAAAGTCGTTTAATGTATATTCAACTTGTATCGATATCAATGTTATATTTCATTATTTGGATACCATTTGTTAGTATATCACTTGTTCGATTATTCTATGATCCTTTCTTTTTACAAGATGTAATGATGCTTATATTTAATTATTGTTTATATATATGTCCACTTGCTTCACCATTTATTTCTCTTATTGGTTTACCGGTTGTGCGACGACTTTTAATAAGAAGTCAATGGTTTTTGTTATGGAAGAATGGTATCAGTCAAAATCGCATTGGACCAACAAAAACAATGGTGACACGAACACAACAGCAGCATATTTTATCACGTTCATGTCAGGAGGAACATGCATTTTAATTTTCTACAGACATTATGCATAAATAACTTTCTATGTGGTTAGTTATAATCTTAGTAGTGTCACTTAAAGCTTTTTTCTAATAGAATTTGCTTGATCAGCTTTTTTTGTTATTTGTTCAAATCTTTTCAGTCTTATCATCTGAATTATAAAATGTCTTTGAAATCTATGTAGTAGTTTCATGTACCTTTATAAAAGACTCTTTTCAATATAAGCACGAGAAAAAGATCTGAAATGCTAAGGTGATTGTAGATTTTCATGCCAAATACCTTTTTATAAGATGTCTAGATGAATAATAGAAACTTATTGAACGTTAATATAAATGTTGAAGAAAATACGAGAAAAGAAATGAGAAATTCTGAAAACAAGACCATGAACGATAAAAATTTCTCAAATAAATAACAATTGAATACATATGAAATATTAACGTCAAATATAAAGACACAATAAATAAGAAGGCATTTGATGAAATCTTCATAGTTGGTCATTTTATTCTTAATGCTCCAGTGAATAAGTTTATGTTGATTTGTAAAGATTGAAATAAACATAGCCTTAAAAAACGTTCTCTTTCCTATAGAGTCACTACAAATAATTTGATCCATGTGTTCAATGACTCAATGCTAATATACTATAGCTCTTGAATCAATTATTTTGAACTCATCAACGATTGTCTCATAGTAGTAATAAGCAATTAAAGGTATAACAATATAGTTCATAATTTTCTACAAATCAATTTGAAGACACCTCGATATTGATTCGTTATGTGGTAAAATTTTACCTGCAAGAAATGAGAAAAATGGAGACAACCAAGAAATTTACAAAAAATTAAAATAATATTTTCTTCGTATTTGCATGCCAATTATTGATTATAATAAAAGCTTTCCGATCCCTGTGTAATGTTGGCACCACAACCGAAGTAAGAACGGCTGATCCTCACCAAACATCTATTCAGGGCTTCTCCAGAAAAAATTCAGAGTTTTTGTTGAAAACCTATGATTTTTCATTAGATAATCTTGCAGGATAACGGTTGTTGCATTACAAATATTTTATTCTAATTAATTTTCCATTTTGTCATTTGAAAAAGATACTAAAATTTCAATACAAAAACCGTTTCCAGAAATGCCAGATTCCGTTTTTAATGACGACCATGGAAATCACATTGGTTTTTTAAGTCAACAAAGTCTTCTTCGAAAAAAATAAGCTTAAAGTTTTTACTATCCTACCTTTTATTTTTTCCATGAGATTTTTCAAATTCATTATATGAAACTGAGTCTAGAAAAGTTGTCTGAAGCTTTATCACATATTACATGTCCATTCTAAAATTCTTGATGCAACATCTATACCAACCATAGTAGCTAATTCTGTAAACGTATCTAATTTTTGTCTGACAAGTTATAGAACTTTGATATATCTCATTTGAACCGCCATTTGATGAATAATAAATGTATGAATCCTGTCTTTTTTATTTTCCCTTCCTATGATGAGAAAACTTAGCGAGAACAGCTCACAGTATCAATTCCAGGGAATTGGGTTCGTAGTTTTCCAAAACAAAATAAAATAGGTTAAAAACGATGAAAAGTTCGATGGATGTGGTTTGGTAGTGTATATAAAGTCTTTGGGAGATCTTCAGGAAACCGTATGGTTGATAAACTCATACACAGTACGGTTCACATAAGATCTATATATTTTCTGCTGTTTATTTGACTTCTGAGAATAAAAATAGTAAATCAACAATATAAGTGTGAAGAATACGACAATCCTGAGTAAAACTGATAAGAGAAAGAGAAATAAACTTTAAGTAGCTAGTATTATAAATTCGCTAATCTAATAAACAAAAGAGCAAGATACAAAAAAAATTTGAAATCTGCATGCGAAGCCAACAAGGATCTTGATTATTAGAAACCGTAGTTTCTTGGAACAAAAACATGCAATTCATATACTCAAACCAACCCAACACTGATTTTTCCAGGATCATCATAACAATTAGTTATTTGTTTTTTATTTTATTTTATTTATCAATAAATTTAATTGTTTCTACAGGATATTTAGTGCCAGGTTTCATTCCGAAATTATTGAGATTAAATTTATCTTCTATATACGTTCTGACACAGTTAACAAGACAGACCAAAATATAATCTTCATGTGCTTTTTTAAAAAGCAGTAACTAAAAGACGTGCAAATTGATTGCATACATGTTGATTATCAATACAGTTCTCTTCGTCAAGATTAATTGTTGTCGCAATATCTTCTTTTTCCTCATACATAGCATCAGTAATCTCATTTAATCGTGAATATATCTTCAATATTTCGCTGTATATTCTTTCTCTGTTGACGAAAGAAACGAACCATTAAGATGCATAATCATAAAAGCTGTACATATAATACTATGTCCTTTTCTGTGTTGGAAAGAGATGAATTATTAGACGTTATTCATCTTTTGGCAAAGATATCTCCATACTTGTAAGTACTTTCATCATGACCTAGAGGCACGAAAAATAAAAGAAAAACCATACATTTAGAAAATTTGAGAATAGAACAAAACAACACATACAGAGTAAAACTATTGTATTTAACTTTGGGTGTTTCCATTATAATGAAGAACTATTTGTTGTTGTTATAAAAACAATGTTCATTTTGAAGAAAGCATTTCACAAATTGCTCCTTTTATTTGACTATGTCTTGTCGTTCATATCCTAAGTAAAAAGTTCTTCCGATATTTGCTGCGAATTTTACTTAACGTAGGCATCAGAGGTTCGAATAGACTAGACTAAGTTTACGAAAGTCAACTCATGGATTTTCGAGCTTTCGCCCAGCCCATGCTCGTATCAGATGACTGGTTGGTAGCCCATCTAATTAAATATTTTTTTCAAAAATACTTTACCTTGTCATCATCTTCCTTAATACTAAACGTGCATCATTATTTATCATACTACTAAGATTATTTTGAGTCTAACATGATGCACTTATCATATATCTTGTTATTTCCAGTACATGTAGTTGCGATAAAAGCCAATGTATGAAAATATAATCGACAGATGCTAAAACCTTCAATGCTTTCAAATTCACCAGTTCTTTCTAACTTTGTACTGCAAAATCCAAAACCTTGCTAACGTAATGAAAAGTTAATCCCTTCGCATGTATATCTATCATGTACATAAGGATGAGGAAGCAGCAGCATTTAAAAACCAATTAGTAGTAGAACTTAATGATGGAGTAAGATTAATAAAATACGATTCGAATCAGAAATTTGTAATTATTAGTGATGTAGTTGCTGATGAAAGAGAAGAACAAGGTAATGACATATTGTTGAATAAGAAACAAAATTTTATAACATGAATAGATAGCTTTATGTTTCTCTTTATTCTACTATCTATACTTATTCGCTCTTAATGGCAGAAACGTTTGGGCCAATAATAGAGTTAAGTTAGATTTTTCGAAAATAAAGCTTTGACAGTGATAATACACGAAATCTTCTGAAAATTTTATATTTTATTCAAAAATCAGTCCATTCATGGTTTTTCTACCTAACAAAAATTCGACCCATAGCTGGGCCAGATCAAGCCCAGCACATTTTAATCTCTGATAAGCATAAATCTAGTTTCCAACTTTTAACTAATCTAATAACTTTTGGCTATAAAATAATGATGCGACTTTTTCGAACATTCTTGAAAAACAAATTGTCCAACTTCTTACTCAAGATTTGGATAACAGTTTCAAAAAGTATAATCTCTCTTACTACCTCTTTTCTTAATTGTAAATTCAATAAGACTTCATTCACTAAAATATTTGATCATTTATGAGTTGTTTTCATTGACATACCATTAATGTCGAGCCAAAAGGAATAATCATCTCTCGATGAATAACCAAAATAACGTAAGAACATGTACAACAAAACATTGATGAAGAGACTGTTAATTGACTTTGGCAGAAGAAATATACACCAATAGTGTCATTTAGCATAACCTTTTTGGAAAAGGTTTTGGAGATTTATGTAAAATACTTTCCGTTGACTGTCCTCTTTGAAAGAAATAACAATTATGAATTCATCGTTTTGTGACTTTTTGGTACTTGAAACACCTTAAGAAATACAATGTAAAACTAGAATATACGTAAATTACATATAAGCATAAAATAATAAACAATTTGGTTTATTTCGCCCTTTCTTTCTTTTGAATTAATCTATCCTGATTTATACTAATGATGTCCAGTGAGATGACGACGAATGATGTCGCTACATCTCGCCTTATTTGCATCGCCAGTAATGCAATTTATATAATTCTTCGGATTTTACCTTAGGAAGCTATCCTAACAGCCCTTTGATATCCTCTATGCACTGAGAAATTACGCTCATCACATTATCCATCGTTTTAAACCTGTTCTACTTCATTTCTAAGCTTTTTGAGCGAAAAATATATTTTATTTTCTAAGATTCTTGCTGTGAGCTATTTTCGGTAAATTTTCTCATCATAGACAAGGAAAATAATAATGACATTTTTTGTGATTAGTATCAAAACTTGAACTTAGTGGCACGTAGTTGAGCAAAAACTAAAGAGTGCTATAATTTTGCATAGCCCACATCTTTTACTTAAAATATTAAACGATATTTTTGATTAGCGAAACTTTCTATATCTGAGAAGTCTTAAAAATTCATTAAAATATGAATAGATTAAAAAAAGATTATATATAAGAATTTGTTAATAAAAAAAACACCATTTATAATAGTCTAATAAATTTGCATTAAACGTTACCGGTTTCACTCGTCTAGTATCACTAGTTATATAGAATAAATAATATTTAATATGTACATGATGGCCATCCCATGAATCGTACGATAGATATAAGAATATAAAGCATGAGTAAACGGAGGCAGACAAACTGTAATAAATTTTGTTTTAAATAAATAATATAAGAACGCAAAAAACACGTGTCTATAAGTAAAATATATTCTATTATGTGATAAACAAGAATTTTTCTTCATATTCGGATCTTTTCGCTGCATTCCTATAATAGAATTGGATATGCTCGAATTAATGCAATAGCCAACGATCAAGAATAGAAGCTTATACTAAAAAGTGAATTTTTTTCGAGGAGACAAGATAGATTTAGAAACACCATGGAGAAATAAGTTAGAATATACCCAATTCAATAAACAACATCTATCGTTAGAAAACTTCTGCTGTTATTAATCTTTCTGTTCAATTACAAAATCGGTAGTATCTTCGTTTTGTAAGAAATTCTCGTCTCATCGAAAGACTAATTATGTTTAGTAGTTTCATTACTTTATTCATAATTCAAGGATTTTAGGAATAATAGTAAATGACAACTACAGATTTTACAGAGTATGAGCTTAACGAAAACAGCACTCAAAAATGAGAATATCGAATGCCTATACATTTTCCACTCTCAAAATATTTCATTTTTTTATGTTAAAGTCAATCCATTGATGTCATTCAATAACACTGCAATGGTACTTTATCTCAAAATATCTCTCGATCATTTTTTTTAAAGTCATATCTCTACTCTTCCACAGGATTAGTAGAAACTTAGTCATCTCTACACAAGAGAAGTATTAATATTATTTGAGAAATTCATCACAAGATGTTGCAATGATGAACCTTTGTAATGTTATTGAGAGTCACTAATGATTTATTTTAATACCAAATTTAAAAGATTTCGGAAGTAGACAACAGCTTTATCTGATCTGATTCTTTTAGAAAACTTGATGCTTGAGTATGAATGCTTTAAATGATTATTTTATCCAGCTCTGTTTAACAGTATTCAAGAGATTAACAAATGATAGTTAACCTTGATTTGAGAATAATTGACTTATACTTACAGAAAAGTATGATGTCTATAAAGTTACTAATGCAATATTCTTATATATATATGATGTAGAAGCTAGTTATGTAACAGACATTTAATTCAATCCATGTCAAATAAATGTGCTACAGTTAGTTGGAACTGAATATTGAACATACAGATAATGGATTTGACAGATGCATCAGAGAAGTGCAGCAAAGAGATAATAATATTCATAGTTAATCATATTTTATGAAACTATTTCCTAATATCGAGCCGACCACAGTAAGAAATAGATGTTTATAGTTGATTGTCACTAATTCTGTAACACATTCGATTTAAAAATACACAATTGAACAAATCTTCAAGTTCTACAATAATATATAATTAGATCTGTGATAATCACAAAGCAAATTTTTGGCATATATTATATAGCAGTACATTATTAAAGGGTCGTCTTCTATCGATGTATATTTAGAAATAAACGATTTCATAGTTAAGTAATATTATTCTCAAGAAAAATTTTTTTTCCGCTAAATAAAACAAAACAGTCAGAGAATGTTCAAGAGTCAATAAAAATCTTTATTTAATAAATTTTATTAAAGTATTAATTACGAAAAAAGATAAATAATCTTTATTATCAAGATTGTTAATAAAACATGTGATATAATCATATCCAAAGTAATGAGATAATTAGAAAAAAAAAACATATATTTCGTTATACAATTGAGTTTTTTTCAAAATAATCAATAATAAATATAAATATATATGATTAAATACTATAATCTAATTACCATGATAATGATTTAGAACATAATGTTTTTTTTATTTTTTTATGTTTAATAATGAAAATCTCTTCGTGATATTTTTTTTCAAGAAGATATTTATATGATTGACGTTGATTAATTATTTGTACTAAATTGTTATTTTTAAATTCTAATTCATTAACTTTATTAGTTAATTCATGTAAAAGATTGTTTAATTTTGCTTGACGTCGTCTAGAACTTTCACAATTTCTTTTACGTCGTAGTTCACGTTTTATTGTTTCTTCATCTTTAAATGAGAGAAATTGTGAATGATGTTCAATTTTTAAAGTTGATTTCTCATCTGGATGTATTATCATATAAATTGGATCATCAGATACATTCATACAAAGATTGAAATCTTTATCATCAATATAATTATTAATATTGGATTTCAATTCATCATGTGATATTGATGTTTGTTCATTAAGAATTAAATTTGTATTTTGAGTATCACTTAAGTTATACTTTGGTGGTGAAGAATCAGATACAGCCATATTTAATAATGATAGACCGAATGTCACATGTAATCAATGAATATATATATATAAGATACAGTAAGCGAATCGTGTTTAAATATGCACTGTTTAAGTAAATTTACAATGGGGAAAATAACTATTTTGTAAAATATATTTTATCTGTCGTATTTATTCAGCCGTAACATATATCAATAAAGGTAAATATGCGTACTACATGTATATTCCCTAGACGAATGATTGGTGTCTAATTTACAACAGTAATATCGATAAGCCTGCGTCAACATATGAAAAAAAAAACAAATCATTACCCATTATTGGCATTATATTATTTTTACTTTTTTATTACTATTCTTCAATCATGAATAATAATCACTATTACTTTGACGCTTCATTAATTTTTAATATATTTTGTTTTGATTTTATTATTCGAATGATATGACACTTTCTATTCTTCTTATTAGTGACATATGAATTAATATCGACGCCATAAATGAGAAAAAAGGCGAACCCTAAGATGAATATCTCTAATCACTTTGTATTCATGGTATTTTTTGATGGTTCCTTCAATGAGATTTTTTTAAAGAGTACAAAAATTTTTATAGCAATATATGATGTCTGGAGCTACATTTTACTATAATTTATGTTGAAATTCCTCTCAAAACTAATGAAAAAAAGTTACGAAAAATATATCAGTTTGAAAATACCTATGAATGAACTCTGCTAATTTCATAAATCTCATATTGATCGATGTTTCTAATATTACTTGTATTGGTAATAAATAATAACAAAACGATAGATACTATATGTCATTGAGAGAAGAGATAGATTAGTTTCAGCTTGTTAATTCAAATCGAATGAGCGAAAGAACTACTATACCTAATAGTTCTTCAAAAAATTATAGGAATCAAACCTAGATATCCCTTGAATCATTACCTACATGTATATTAACCTATATTACGTTGTTTTTTTTATGTGTTTATTACTTAATACTGGTAAAAGGTAATGTTGCATGCAAGGTAGTGATACAGAATCAGATGACGTATACTTTCTAGTTTTTATACACTGTAGATATTATATAAATCAAAAAGCAGAAGATGTAAAATTTTCAATAAGTAACTACTTATTACTACGTCAATTTGTATAAAATGGTTTTATATAAATAAAAGAAAATATTATTTTATCGTTAATATATCATTGTTAGTTCATAAAAACCGCTACTTTCTAATATTATAATTAAAAGAAGCAAAACTACCATTTTCAAGAAAAACAAAATTATTACCAGTTATATTTATATATATTCAAATTCAAATTTTGATTAAATCAAACATCGTTTATATTATTTAAAAAATGACCACTTCTTTTCATGACAGATGATCAAAATATGCAGGTAAAAGAAAAAGATAAAGCTGCTATATATAATCAAATATAATAAATAATCAGTTGTCTTTTCATATCATCTTCATCAGATTTCTAGAAAATAACATTAAGAAAGACGAAAATCAACTGAGATCATAACAGAAGAGTTTGATATAGAAACACATCATACAAAAAAAATTTCAAGCATACATAAGAAGAAGAAAAAAAGCAAGTTGAAGTTTGATCAAGTAAACAATAAAATCATTGCATTCGTCACTGACATAATGTAATGAAATTGACGTCATCTATATTTCAATACTTTATTTTTCGCTTCTTTTTTTTTCTTTGTGTTCTATATTTCATTCAAATAAAATATTTTTTTATCGATGGAAGCATTTTTTATATCTATAATATTGTCCATTATTGTTAATACATATGCAGCAAGTACATATTATTACAGTCAAAATAGTTATTCATCATCAACAAGTACAATAATTACAGCTATTATCGTACCTATCTTTGTTCTTCTTTTTACTTGCATTTTCATATTGTTTTATTGCAAAGCAAAATTATCTAAACGACGAAGATTAGGTGTTTTACCTCTGTCCACACAAATAGCTTTAGCTCAACAAGAAAATCAGTATGCACCACCATCTTATCATCAACCGTCATCTTATGGGCAACCTCCACCTTATGGACAACCACCTCCTTACGAACAACCACCACCTTATTCTCCACCAAGTGCACCGATTGAACCTACAACAACATCACATGCTTCCTAGGTTATAGTTTTATGTAAATACACTTTCAATCTTATTACATAAATTTATGGTTTCAGTTACATGAGATATTGACACAGCAACATATGTTTATCCAAATAAAATGCCGATCAATATAGTTGTTTTATTTTATATCCATCGAAATATGCTATACGTATGAAATGAATATATTTTTTGTTTTCTTTTCTTACTCTCGATTCATACTTTTATTTCACATGCTGTGGACTTGTATAATTGAATATTCAATGAAGCAAGTATAATTTACCAAAATTCTTCAAAACAAGTATATTTAACAACATAGTTTGTTTTCGTATTAAAAGTACTTTTTGAGTGGAAATCTCAGGTTTATTTTAACTATTCACGAATCGATCATGTTTAAGTAAAGAAAGTAACAATTGAGATCCATTATAAATAATTTTTTGTGAAGCGATTATCATGAATGTGCATGTTGTTTTATAAACTATTTTACAGAATTTTCGAAAAAGTTATTAAACAAAAAGAAAATTGAATATTTCTGTTCGGATTTGATCCAACCAACTGATTTTTTTATAGAAATACTGTAAACAAATACATCCAAATTACTAATTTCCTTACAAAAGAAAAACGATGCATTCTACTTGGAAATTCGAAATATTGTTATTGTTGCTATTTAAGTTAATTAGTTTTAAAAATTTGCTGTATTCGTATCAGTTTTATGTCAATCATAAAGTTTGTTTCCATTTCTTCTTGTCATTCTCTTCGATGACAAAATTTCTCTAAGAAAAAATACTTCTATAACTAATAAAAATATTCAATTTCCATTTTGTTATGTAATTTTTATCAACGCCTCTGTATAATCGTCTTACTTAATTTGAAGAAGCTTTCTAAATCATTTCAAAAAATCTTTACGTAGATGTCAAAAATATTACAGAATGCTCTATACAGTTCACAATAATTTTTATTATATCGACTACATTTTCTTTTCATTACGCACTATATTGTATCATTAATTCTGTATAAATTTTATTTATTTATTCATAATTTTAAAGTCAATGTGAAGAATAGTTAATGAATATGTACTATTTGTTTCATATCAAGCAAATATGAATTTTTAATATTAATAAGGAGAAAAAAGAATAATTTAGAGTTTTTATATGATTTGATACATGATAATCTGACTTCATATATATCTCATAATACACGTTAGAAAATTAATAATAATTTCTCTGTCCAAAACAAATACGTCATAGAAATCTAATTTCTTATTTTCTCTAAATTCTGTCAAATGCAAAAGCCATGTATAATGAAATCATTATCGCATTCTTAAACTTATTTTTCTGTTTATATGCGCAATTTTATAGAAAGTTGAATTACTTAAGAATAATACTCACGGTGCTAGTGAGGAAAAGAACTGCATGACATCCTCAAATACAAATATCTTTTTTAATCCTTACATAAAAATGGTCAGAAAAACATGTTATAAATTTCAAAATATTTATTACTAATGTTTAAATGTATTGTATTAGCGTCAGTCATAACAGAAATTATCGATATTAATAGTATAATTAATGTTTATTTGCATGTTATCTATGTTTATCATTAATCGTCTTACTTATTCTATTAGTTTTTTTACTGTTGTGGGTAGAACGATAAAAATAAAACCAAAAAATATTCACACTATCGATCAAATCATGTCCACAGGTTTGAAGTACTATGAGAATATACAAAAAAAGAATCGAAATCGCTTATATAAAAAGAAGAAAAAAAAAACATCGAAGTCTCTTTGAGTAAATACTAAAATGATTGCGTCTGAAATGGCGTAGCGCAATAATTATTGACGTCATCAGTATAGGAGAGTTTCTGTTCTATTTCGTTTTTCTCCGTTCTATACACCATTCAAACAAAAAAAGGTTTATAAATGGAAGCTTTTTTATTATGTATACTATCGATTATTATTGTTGATGTATGTTCAGCAAGAAATTACAACAGATACGATGATTCTGCATCAACAGATAGCGAGTTTATTGCAGCTATTGTAATAGCTTCTAGTATTGGTGCATTTCTCGTTTTCTTCATTATTTTATGTTTTGTGAAAAAATGTAAAAAAAAAGAAAAAACGAATAATCCTTCATTATGTACACGAATAACTTTATCCGAACAAGATGATCAATATGCACCACCAGCTTATACTCAAGTACCACCTTATGGTCAGCCACCACCTTATGAACAGCCACCACCTTATTTTTTACCTAATACTCCAAATGAATCGACAAAGATATGATTTACAGTATGAAACATCATTTTATGTAAATATGGTTCTTTTACAAAACGATTTATTATGTGTAACAATGAATCTAAAAATGACAAGTATTATTTGTAGTCTAAAAGTGATCATAAATAAAAATTTTCATTATTATTATTATTTTGTTAATCTTATAAATAATTCTTGATTCTTTAGCAAAAGAGGATACTACAACTGTTAAAATGATTCTCGTGAGACTACAAAAATAAATATTTAAAAAGGATTTGTGTCCATGACGTGCTTGAATGAAGATCTAATTACCACATAGGTGTAAGAAAATAGGACATTTTCCTTCTTCGTCAATTTTTTTTCTTGTTTCTGAATAGTCGAAGTTTGAAAGTTATTTTTAACATAGAATTTTCATTTGATATATTAGTCTGAATGATATATATTTGAAAAGACTCGATCAATCTCCATATAACATTTACTCAAGTTTATGATATGATAATGGATGTAATTCTATCAGTTTCTTTAAAAATTTGAGTAGCCAGAAAGCATACAATCGAAATGACTATGGATATTTTTCAAACTGAATATGAGAAAGTAATAAATGAATCACTGTGGTATATAGCACATTAACGTTCACGTGATCCTCAAACGCAACAAAAAATATATTTACTTATTTTTCTTTTCGTTTCTGCATTGGAGTATTGCAGCAAGACATTATCAGATGTTATGTTGATGTTGATCAAACTTTTTCAAATAAATATCACTTAGACTGATGTATCCAATGAAGATTTAATGTTAACAATATAAAATTTCATTATCTTACAGCTATGCGGCAATTAGATCTCCATTTAGACATGTCAATGGGTACGAATTCTTTTAAAATTGTCCTTGTCTCATCAAAACTTACTTATAGATAAAATATAGAATCATGAGATTTTAATTATGATGCGCAAATCATTATTATTACTCCTGTTTGTGATGGGAGAACGCTAATAAGCAATAGCTATATTGGACATCTAAAGTTCTTTTGTGGCAAGTGCATGTACTGGTTTTGAAAAAGTTTCAATTATCTCTACGTCAATGTTTGTAAATCTATCTACTTTTCTTAACTTTTATGATAGATATTTATCAAATTTCAATAAGACGCTGAAATTATTATAAGATATTAAAATTGAAAAAAAACCAGATTTAAAATATATCAACATCAGAAGAAAAAATAACAATCAAATCTCTATGTAAACATTGAAATAATTACTTTTCTGGATGATATAATGTAATAGTATTGACGTCATCAATAGTGAAATGTGATCTTTTTTTTTCCTGTACATTTACTTAGATAACATAATAAAAGATTGATTGGTTTTTGTGATACTAAAATAAAAGTAAATTGATTTCGAGTATTTTCATATGCATTTATCCAATTTATTAGAAATAATAAAGTTTGAGAAAAAGAATTTGAGATGATGCTTAAAGATGAGGCTGAACTGACTATTTAAAATTAATCAATAATTTATTTTAGAAAGATATTTTGCGAAAGAACGACTCTAATGATCATGAGTAATTCTTAATCGGATAGGGCCATTACAACAGTGATCTTCTACATACATCAAGATGATATATTCAATAAAATATAACTTCTAAGTCATATTGAAAAAACTATTTCGAGGAATGTCATAAGTTTATTTCAATGAAAAAAAAGAAAAGAAATTTTGTATTCTATATACAAAAAAAAAGTCTAAGACTTTATTAAATTCATGGAATATAATTCACTCTTAGACTTTTTT
>JAJEKB010009424.1:0-11801 GCA_022393335.1 Macrotrachela quadricornifera | reverse complement strand
AAAGAGAAATGAGTCAAATAATTTTATTTGATTTAATCTTTTAAACATATCTCGAATATCAACTACCTGATTTTTATTTTAAATGACAAGATTATAATAAAAAAAGAAATCGAGATTATATATGATAAATATGATCTTATTTTGATTGAATTAGAAATCATTTTATATAAATGGAATTCATTATTTAATCATTAGGGAAAAGAACAAAGCAGCATTATTAAATAGATAAGAATTGTCTCGATTAATTTGCATAAGTAATATTTTTATCTTTTATTTTCATTTGAGAGTTGAATTATGTAACAGATGGACATGAATAAGAACAACTTTATAATGAATTCTTTTTTTCTTTTTAACTACATTATATATCATTATATAATCATTTTTAATAATGATAAATAAGGAATATTCGAAGGACTTATAAACAAAATCATTTGTTAATAACATTACTTCTCGAAAATAAAATATGCATATTTTAAGTAAAAATTTTAAAAAACATTTTATTGATTTTTTTTATAATCTTGAAATAATAATAAAACAAATGTTTGTTTTAAGATTTGATAGGAACTCAAAAGAACTGTTTTTTTGTTTTGTAAAAAAAAATTACAGTATATCTCATTTTGTCTAAAACTAGTCATCTACATTAAAGTAAAACGAACGTGCTTTTGTTTTTAGATATATCCAGTTACTATACTATATAGAATTATATTTGAAGCTTATCCTTACACATTTTTCATGTGTTAATCAAATAATAAAGATAAATAAAGAAGTTATACGAATTTACTTTCATAACAATCTCTTGGGACACTCGATCTTTATCGAATAAATAAGGAAAATCAATGAATCCTACATATGTCTCAAGATGATTTATCTATATCAAAGAATTACTTCAACAATTTTCTAGACAATACGACCAGGTCATACAAGATCCCTATTTTCTCCAGTTTTCACTTTTTAATTTATCAAAATTAAATTAGTAACAATTTTCGTTATAAAAAAACACTTTTCACAATAAATATCTGATGTTTAATCGATTAATACTGGATCCTTTTTATAATCATAAGTAGAAGGAACAACTATTTATCATTTAGTAACTAATCAAATCACACATCTTAAGGTCAATATTCTTTTTGGGTAGACATTAAACTGATATGATATTTCATCATTAGTTCTCATCTGAACACGTAGAAAATCCAACCATTAATCTATCATCAAGTCATATATCTTCAATTTTAACTGAACTAATGATTAATGTAAGTATATTTGATAATTGTTTTTAACTTGTCGATGGAAATCTTGAACCTTTAACTGCATTGATTATCGACATAAATAAAATCTCCAATTTATCATCAATCATAGATAACACAGTAATTATGAGTTCAATTCAATGTGTGTGAGAAAAAAAAACCAAGATTTTAACTATTCCTATTTTTGTAGACAAAACTTCCTAAACTGAAATAGGTGTCATTAATTTCGCATCATTTATCGGCTTCTATTGATGCTTTTATGCCACAAATTCACAAATTTACTTTTAATATTAATATTAACGTCAGTAACAATGACATTATGTTTTCATCGAATGACGATATCCAGGATAGTTTCATTGAAAAAAGAAAATTGATATGTTGGTTCATATGTTCCTAGTAGATTACACATGATGACTGGCCAAGGTCATGTGTCTTTTTGCTTCTATATCTGTTCGACACTTTTCTTCTAATGATGTGTAATTTTTTGCAAAGTGGGATAATCAATAGAGTTCGCTCAATAACAATATTTGATTCATACAAAAGAAAAAGTAACATTGATTGTATTTCTACGTTTTGAAGAACTGAATATTCTGCTGACATATGTTGATCATGCTGAATAATTTCTCTTTGAAAAAAAATGTTTCCTATTATTGTAAATATATCTTTAATAAGAAAGTAATATGAAAAATACAGCAAAAAATCTATAACTTATGATGAAATAAATACGAAATATATTAGAGATACATCTTTATGATGAATGCTAGAATATATAACGTTTTTCACAAACACTTTTTTGTCATGATGAGTAGAAAAATATATAATTAGAGATATTCTTTGGAAAATAACAATTTCTCACAAAAAAGTTTAATCGGCCTTTTTCGAGGTCGAATTTTTTTCTGAGACATCTCCCATAGTTTCTAATTTCCTCATTCTGAAGCTCTTCTTTTTTAAAATTAATAAAAATTCACTGTTTTTCTCAGATGATACGCTCTGTTTAATAATGATAAGATCAAACGTCTGTTACATCTGGATTTAGACTATTGACACATTAATTTTGATAGTCGATCCTTGACTCTTTAACAGACAACCACTGAAATTGTATACAAATAGAATGTGTCCTTTTTTTTTACCTTGATTAAAGATTATATAAATAAATATCAATCAATTATGGTTGAATTCAGTTTGGTTTTTTGTAGTCACAATTATGATGAATTCTATTGATAATTTATTACTATTGACTCTGATGATAGTGTCATATTCATTAATTAAAGTAATAGTGAAATGCATTGAACAGAAACTTCTTCCTCGTTTTTTCTCTTCATTTATTATAATTCGTGCTGTAGTTGTATGAAATATTTGTCAAAAATATGAGTTGATATAATATAAATAGCAAACTAACTAATTGAACTCTGTGAATAAAAGAACATCGTTTAGAGAATAATGTAGATATATAAGATACCGTTGTGTTTATTCTAGACAAAAAGAGATGAATCAATCAAAAACAAATATTTCCGATGGAGATACACGCGAACATATGAATAAAAGAGAAAGACAAAGTTTAGTATTGTCTATCCAAAAACTTAATAGCTGTGGATATTTTTGAATAACTCAAGAACAAAAAGTGGTATAGGAAGCTATGATTTTCACCATTACATAGGTATATAAGTACTTTATATATTTACTAAGACATATTGACGTGTATATTCATCATTTCGAATTAAATTAATTCACCAGTTATTTTTATCTCCTGTTGGGTTATTCATTTTTAAACTGATTTGAAATATTTCTATCAAATAGTTTCTTACATGTTGTCATTGTGAAAGAAAGAGAATCTAAGTTGAATAAAATTGGAGAATTTATTTTTGTGTCGAAATTTTTTCCTAATCACTGATGCGAAGTGCATCTACTTCAAGAAAATTTTGAAACAGAAGGGACTAGAATGGGAGTAGGTATGTACCACCATCAGTATTATACTGGTACACTGGACTGATTTAAATAAGATCATACCTAAAATAAGACAAAATGCATGTATTGCACTTGAAAGAAGTATTCAACCGTCTGATGGATTAACTTCAGATGAATCGGCTGCTATTCAACTCTATACAATTGAATGGACACCAAATCATCAATTACTTTATATGGAAATTAATTCTATACTAAGAGATAAAAATCGAGATCAACTCATACTATATTTTCCTTATCTTAAATTTATTCTTACTGTTCTTTCCAAACTTAAATTCATAACAACAACAGTATGACGTGGTGTCAAAGCTGATGTAAGAGTCCAATATCAAATTGGTAAAATCTTTATTTAGCAAGGATTTAGGAAAGATTTTTTTACTTTGTTTGTTTATGAAAGTAGTGCGTTGCAAATATCTGAACTTCTTACAATCATTATCTAGCAAACGCAAAATTGTGGAACAGATTCAGCTTAATTAGACGCGTACATATTTCTAATAACAAATATTTAATTGAATATCTTAAATGGAATACATTCACTACTTGAATCAGATGAATATCTTGACAACAAAGGTCTACGAACATTATTTAATATTGAATGTAAATCGGGAAAATATATACATTCTCATTTTTATTATAAACATGAGAATGAAATTCTACTTTTATCTGCTACTCAATTTCAAGTTATCAATCAAGATATATTCATTGATAATCTTTATATGATTTATCTAAAAGAAATACAATCAGAATGTACTCTAATTCAACGATCACTTGATATAAATTATTCATTAGTATCATCAATAACTGATCAAGATATATTCCTAGAAAAGAAGAATTCATTTCAATTTCCTTTTCTGAACAATTATTAACAATAAATGATATGTATTTAATTGCTAATGAATTACAATGAAATAAATACTGGTGTAAAATTTCTTCACATCGAATGTTTTCAAATGAAAAACATATAGAAATTTTAATGGATGCATTAAAATCTAATTTATATGTAACTTTTCTTGATTTGACTCCTAATCAATTAGATGATAATACTTCTTCAGTACTTGCTAACGCTTTAAAAATAAATATGTATTTATAAACTATTAATTTAACTGACAATAAAATCACAGATATTGGTGCTCGATTATTTACTAATATGCTATCAAAAAACAAAACTTTATTAAATTTAAACCTTTCATCGAATGATATTGGAAATAATAGAATGATTTCAATTATTTGTGCTTTACAACATAATGATACTTTAAAATCTTTATATTTAAATCGAACAAAACGAACTAATAAAGGTGGACAAGAAATGGCTATAAATCTTGACGTAAATACAAATTTAAAAGTATTACATTTAAATGAGAATAATTCAGGAACAAGATTTAGCTAACGAAGTGGATAAGATCGAAAGTGAGCTTGTAGAAGCTCAAGCTGCATATTGTGCAGCAACAACTGATGATCAACGTGCGCAATGCGGTGCTACAATTAAATTTAAGATGAATGATGTGCTCTCAACTCACAAGGAGTGGAGAGATAAACGGAAGAAGGATGGCCTATAAAATTGGTAAGTATAAGATCCCCTCTAATAACAACAGGAGTTTAACAGAACCTCTTGAGGCTATGTGGAGCGTCAAACAGCAAGATCTACTCAAAATAGTTCTAGACGGGCAAACTACGAACTTTTGTGGAGATTTTTCTGCTTGTTGTAATGCTTGTACGCTGAATGATGGCATATAAAAAAGAGTACTAAAAAGAATGAAATATAACAGATACAAAGAATAAAGCAAACAATGTTTATACTAAAACACACTGGAATAAGCAGAGACTTGGATAAAATGTACATGAGCAATACTATCAACAGAAAAAAAAGAAAAGAGTATTTTACGGAAGAGAAAGTCAAAATCAATATTTCAGAATAAATTAAATTAGAGTATTTTGTATGTAGAAGGAGGTACAATGAGAGAATAACAAAATAGTAGTGCATTTTTATAAATCTATCCACCACAGTTATTTATTTTATATTTTTCTAAAGATCAAATAGTCGAACCAACAAATACAAATTATTGTCACAAACTGTACTCGTCACTAATTTCTCATCTCGTAATTTTTTTTTCATTTGATACATACATGTTTACTTCACTTATTCTGTTGTTCTTTTCAAAAATGCTAAATGTACCATTCTATCACGTATATCTTAGGGAGAATGATTTTTTGTTATTGTTTCTTTCTGTCTTTTATCTGTTTGAAATCAACAAAGTTTTCAATTCATCACATATTACTTTGAGAAATTCACAGAGTAACAACAAACCATCTCTTTCTAAAATTACATACTTCGTCACATCGATATTGTCGCCTATGATTACGAGAATTTATCTCACTAAATTATATAATAAAGACTACTGTTCGTAAAGTTATTTCAGTGATTATAGAAGAACAGTTCACAATTCTACATTATATCATCAATCAATAGTAATGAAACACTAGGAACAAAATAAATTTTCTAGATAACGCATTTTACACTCGACTAGAATTTCGATCTTCTGCCATCGAATAATGAATGAATTTTATTCGACTGTAGAAACTTTATATATTTCAAGTCCAATCTAGACTTGTAAATGACACAATTGAAAAATGTACTAATAGGAGAACAATAGAGACGATGATAACGATGTTTTAAAAAAGATTAAACAAATGATCAGACTATTGATAATCTTGTAGTTTAATAATTACTTCTCTTTTCATCTTGTTATGAAAAAATCAATGATAAGTACATGTGAACTGTTGACGAGGATAATCGTCCAGAACAATGTTTTGTTTCAAAAGAAGAAAAAAAATGAATAAATATTCCAATAATGGAATTTTACTTCTAAAAATATGAGACAATCATGCCTAATAACAACTAAGTATAAAATAACTTAGTGAACGATTTGTGCTTATATGAACAAATTTGAACAAAAACCTGATATTAACTCCATCTATTTGTTATTATTAGTCTTTTAGCATGCGAAAGTAAAAAATATTCTACTCGCCCTTACCCTCAAGACAATTGATTATAGATGTCTACAAATATTTCACCATATATATATACAATAGCCGTCGGGCGTAGCATACATGCAAGAACAGTAGCATAGATTATATATATAGGAAGAACAAGATAGACAACGATGACATATTTCATTGTAACACTGATAAATGTTTGACTTCTTGAATGAACTTCGCTGTCAATATCACTTGTCGTTATTAATATTCACAAGTCTAGAATCATTGCCCAATGAATTGCTATTGGACATTCTTTCCTATGCATCTGTCTTAGATCTTTTTTTACAGTTGGTTAAATCTCAATTGTCGCTTCAATGCGATCATATACAGTTTGTCCATTAAAGTATTTTATGCTGTACCAGAACAATAATTAAGAAGTCCTGTTTTTTTGTTATAAATTAAATCAAATTCGATATTGTATTTTAGATCATAATGTAATCAGTAGTGCGATTCGTCGAAAAATTCGACCGATGTCGTCGAATCTCTTCGTTATTTTGCGTCTCAAATTGTCTGTCTTCGAATTAATCAATGTTTTTCATCAGATTTGTTAAAAAAAACTAATATTATTGGTTATTCATATGTTCGCATATTAAAACTTTGTGAGTTAAATGCAACTGAACTCGATGCCATTCGAGCACATAATTTTCCTCATCTCGAACATCTTTGTCTTGTAGAAACACATAAATTCAGTTTAGAAATTTTGTGCCAGTTCAAATCACTTCATTTTTGTGAAATGATATCACTTAACATCAATACAAAAAATTCGAATTTATCATCATCATCAATTCAACCAATGTTTCTTCGTCAATGCCATCCACGGGATATGCCTGTTCTTCTTCGTCATTTTCCGCAAATGATTTTTTCAAAGTCATTACTTATATATCCAACGATTTTGTTGCTAAATCGAATCCAATTGTAAACATTGTTCATCTTAATCTGGAATCGTTTGACATCCACGTCGTTGATATAGATCTTTCTATGGACGAAACAAGTAATGATAAATATAATCTTGTATCTGAATTATTAATGGCTATCTCATTCGATAAATCTATTCAATATATTTTGACTCTAGTTGATACAATGAACTTCGATTTTGAGCAATTTCAGCATACTGTACATAATCTGGATTTCGTTCGTCTTTCATGCCGATTGATGTGGCTTCACAAATATCGACTACATTCGACAAATACCATTGTTTAATCAACTTAAAACATTATACACTAATTCAAAGGCTACATTTTGTCGCACAATATGGACTGAAACATCGATTTCGAATTACTAGCCAAAGTATATTGTTTATTATTTGATAAAAAAATTTTCCTGTTTTTTAATTGTTGTTATATTCATGTCATATAAAACTAAGCTTATTCTTAACTAAATAAAAATTCACTATTTCTTGAATCAGACGTCTTATATACTGTTCAATCGCAGAAATTTTTTAATTCAATTTTGAACAAAAGAAAATTTTACTTCAAGAAGATCCGTGAACAGTTAAGCTGAGTACTAGACTAATGAAGACCAGAAATCAGGAATTAGTGACCATGTATAGGAGTATACTCCTAAAATTTCAAGGACTATATAGGGGACTCAGACATAACTTTCTAAGGAGCAGTTATAGGCTCGAAAGCTGTATCATGTAGTGGTACGCATAAGCCTCCTATCTCCATTATATGTGGATATCTACAGGGGTCTAAGCCCTTTTGTTATGAGTATCTATGCATCCTAAAGCCTTATTATATGAGGTATCCATAGATCATCATACTCTACTACCACGGGGTACCTATAGGCTCTCAAACCCTATTATATGTGCGTACCCATAGTTCTTGAAGTCCTAGTATATGGGTGGTGGGTGAGGGTGAGGGTGAGTGTATACATGCAGCTGATGATAAGTGCTGACACGGCGGAAGGAATGAGGCTCAAATGGCGGGGTTCTAATGTCAGGAGCTCATTTGTCGGTGTATCCAAATATTCACATTCCTGATTATCATTGAACATAGTTTGATTTTGATTATATTATATCTGATAGTCTTCTTAATCGTATATAGAAGCTAGGAAACAGAAAACCATCTTTTAATGGTGGTCGGCTTATAGAAATATTCCTATTGGTGATTCATATATAAATGACAATTCTCATTTGAACTCACATTTCATGAAATAAACCTTATTTATTATATCTATGTTAAAAACTACCCCTAAGCAGAATTAAATTTATATACCAAAATTTCAAAATATGATTTTTCAACCATTCATTCTTTTGATAGAAGTAACGTTGTGAGATCGTGAAGATAGCTAAGACATTCATCATTAGATATTGCCTGCCTTCACTACTCAAATAAAGTGTGGAATATAGAACATAATTTTGTTTAAAACAATATTTCTCGATTATGTACGAAAAATATTCAATTCGATTTATCGTGGGCACCTGTTAATTTATTAAAGGATTATCTTGCCGATCAACGTCACTAATCAAAGCAACATTGTTGACTGATCATTCTTGTGCTCAAGCATGCCTCTAAAACGTTATGATGCACTGCTAAGATCATTGCTTTATTTATTAATTAGAAGGCAATGTCAACATCAAAAGTAAATTCTCCTTTCACTGCAGACCTCTCCTTCGAAAATTATTTTTGGCATTACGATAAGTAAAGCGGGCTGAAATTCTAAAGATATATTGGGGCTGCCATGAAGAGACTGTGATGCAATTGTCAGCCCTATACCATGGTGTATAAATGAGACACTCACCAAACAAGGGTCAAAAATAGCTAATTTTGCATCCAAAATTTCTCTGTCAGTACTCATACAATAGATTCAAAATATTTTTTTTTGTTTGAAAGAGCACCTTGACATGCCCTTTCGAACAAAAAAGCTTACACATTTTTCGATTTTTTTAAAAATAAGCATAGTTTTCAAGAAGTCAAGGAAAATCATTAAAAATCTAGGTGAAAAAAAGTGTCAAAGAAATTCAATATCAATTCTGAAAGTGTGGAAGGTGAGCTATCCTCCTATGCATTTATCTCAATTTCGAAAATTTTAATGAAAACTTACGTTTTTTAAAGAGGAGACGCCTTAATAAATTGACTTGAGAAAACGTATTTAATTAGAAAAAAAATTAGTCTATATGAAGAAAAATGTCGAATCTTGACTTATTGATTTGAAATTGCTTTAGAATGGAATTAAATTAAAATTGAGTTAGAGTAAAATCTAATCGGATTTCATGGAAGTATCAATATAGATATTGATAAATTAAAGTTTAAAATGAAAATCATATTTGTACAGAGTGTAAACAATCAAGAATTTTATGCGTTATTCACAAATATAATGTTTCATGCAGTATCTTTTTATATCAAAGCGATCTTTCATGATCTCAAATAAATCAGTTTCAAGAGAGAATTATAAATCAACTGAAAATCGCTGACTTTTTCATTAATGAGAAAAGTATTATGGTATGGATGTCGTTAAGTCTTTTGTGAAATGAGTTTAGTTACAAATCGATATCGTGCAAACTGATTGTAATTGTAAAAAACTCAATTACAGGTAATCTTTCTACAAATTTCTACTGTAATTTAACATACTTTCAATAGATTTATCATACAAGAGTATATTCGTTCATCAGTGTTGTTTTAATCTGCCACTCCCAGCTAGTCGATCTCATGTTTAGTCTTAAAATACATTAATCAATAGCTTTTTACATGACCGATCATTAAGTATTTTGAATTGTGTTTTACTGTTGGTATTAACTAAGCCGCATCCGCAGACATACATATACAGTAAAACTTTAATATGGAAATATCTTTGTATTATGAACTATGAACGCTTTTTTCATGTTATCTACGCTAGAAAACTCACTGCACCTTTTCCATCCCGTCAAAGTGATGTCTGTGTAAATGAATCGATTAGGTTTTGATGACTAATGTGTCTTAAGCATAGAAAATATTAGCAAAGAGCAAACAATAATATACAGAATAAATCAGTTAGAAAAATAACCAATAACCACGCCATTAAAAGTATTGAAGAAAAAATAAAAATAAAAATCAATTCAAAAATATTTGGAACAAATCGAGACATTGAGTATATCCACAAAACTTGAATTTGTTTGTGTCAAAAAATTAAATTTGAACAAGACATACCATAGAGTAAATGCAAATCAAACATGAATGATTTTTAATATGACAGATAGACGATTAGTCGCAATCATACAACTCATTTTTCAAAAAATAACTGATGGAATTTGAAGATTTTAAGAGATGTGTGATGTAGAATATCCATGAATTCTTTTATTTTGAAAATAATCAGCAAAAAGAAACATTAATCGCCTTTCAAAAATGTACACTCTTTGATGGCTCGCCAAACATTTACTCAATAAATGTTGTATCATCATGAAAAACAGACATTAAATTTGAGTTCTTTATTCTCGAGAAAATCGGTTCAAGTTTATTACAGATATCTTGTCGTATTCTCTTATCTGAGATGTTATATTTTCTAATCTTGAACTCTAACTTGAGTGAATAAAACGAACAGATAAACATTTATAACTTTTACAATGCAGTATTTATAGATATAGGACTGTTTCTTTTAGAAAACTGAACTAGATGTCATTCAAATATTTTGGTTTCCATGAGCAAGTTTAGTAGGGTAACCAGGTCAAGATAAAGTTGAGATCACCCAAAACCGCTGTTATTTAAAAAACAATTTTTCTAGACTTTATGATTTTAGGCAGCTTCTTAAAATTTTTAGGATGGTACAACTACATATCTATTTCTGCTTACGCTACTATAAACAAATAACACCATATTAACATTCACAAGTTCTTTAATGGATATGAATAGTTTCTATTACGTCAAATATCTGAAAAAGAATTATTTTTGCTCAAGAATCGAATCAATTGATACTTTATCAAAAATCGTAAGTCTCACTTATTGCACTTACGATAAACGAGGGAAATCAACGTCTAGTCATTTCTATATTTAATTTCACTGTATCATTCACTATTAGTTCAGTTTCGAAGCGAGTATAGATGCATTTCGTTTGAATTTCTCTTGAAAAGTTACTGGACATTTGTTCATACGATTACTAAAAAGAAACTAAAAAAGAAAAACTATTTAGAAATTGCTGCAAATGGAGCACATCATATTGCAGCTTATGAAAGATCTTCTTCTTTTTAAATGTTATCTTTACGATTGATGTCCACTAAGACTCAACAACAGGACTTGAAGCGACCAGTTTACCTTTTTTTTTATACATATTTTTGTGTAAATATTGCTGAAAGATCTGACGTGTATAATCAACAAGGAAGAGTGCTTATCTGAGAACCAATCTTCTCGAACATGCATTCATCACCTTCGAATACCCTTACATCAGACTTAAAACACTTTTTGTTCGATTCGATTTGAAATTACCAAACGACGAAGTAATGGAAATGAATGTGAAATTTTCATAAAAAACGAATATTTGTCTCGCATCCATAGAATGCACACATTATTAAACAAACCATCGGGAAAACTATGTGAAATAAGTTGTAAATATTCCATTGAACAAGGAATCGAATAAAAATGACATTGA
>JAJEKB010009421.1:0-10731 GCA_022393335.1 Macrotrachela quadricornifera | reverse complement strand
TTTTGTTAAAAATCTTCTATGTTTTTCGTAGCAGTTTTATACTCACTCATTTCTACATTATTACCTACTGCTTTACCTTCAAAATATATTAAATGATTTATAATAAAGATTTTATTAGTTAATCAAAGATGTATTTTATTTCTATGATATATGCATATAATAATCGCTAAATAAAAAATATATTCAATACAACCTACGTCACTATTTGCACATGCTTCGTTAACATAATAGAGATAAAATATGTGTATTGGTTCTTTTTCTTTTTCTCTCCTAGATCAATCACAAATTACATTTTTTTTAATGCGACAGAGATGTATAATATGTATTGTAGGTTTTTCTTTCTTGATATATTCACTACAGTTAATGTTCCCTAGACTGAAAGGCTAGGGTCTGTTTCTTATATGTAGAAGAAAAAAAAGACGTTAGTCATGTCTTTTTTCTATTTATATGCTTGGTAAATAAATATTTTATGGATGAATGATTATATCAGTGAAAGAGAGATAAAAGTGGGATTTTATCATATTTATTTATACTCGTAATCTTCATTTCGATTGACTAGAAGAGTATTTATTCATTATTTTGTGTTTTTTTTATCCACCTTGAAGATTATTTAACGGTAAATAGTTTTATAAGATTTTTGTTCAAACTTTACTATTAATGAATGATACTTTGTCATAATAGTATTTATTGTTTTGATAGAAATTGACTGATAATTTAATTGCGTTCTTAATTGTTAAAATTGACGAAAAATATGAATGGTTTATGAAAAAAATCAGAAATAAGATAAATATCTCTGATTCTTTTTAAACTTTTTTTTGCAGAATTTTCTTGACCATTTGAAATATATCATCAACGCTTTGCGCATGTGTTTGGTAAACTGTAACTTAAAGCTTCACCAGTATAGTAAGACCATCTATTGATTTACTCAAGTATTTTTCCCATAAAAGCAATATAGTTTTCTATCAATAGATAATGCAACAAAATGATACACTTTTATCTTTGGATAGTTTATAAAGTAGTAGATACCATATCTAAGAATTGGCCATATTTCGAAACTACGTTCAGTACGTATGGATTTTATCTAATAGTTCGAGTAACTTTGTTCAGATATTGAGTTTCTAGTGAATTCTCTCTAATGTATTTTTATATTTTGCAACAGCTATACATGCGAATTTTGACCTGAAACTTTGCCTGCATAAAGATCTCAGCTAGATTAGTTTGCATAAAAACTCTATGAATGAATAGCCTCTTTACCATAAATAATGTATTTATAGTCTGCAATTTTTTAAAACCTCGTATCTTAGAAAGACTTTACTCAAAACTTTTGAAATTTTTTATCCAAACCAGTCTTGCTGAGGCCTTTGTGCAGACAAAGTCTCAGATCAAAATTTGAAATTATAACTTTGCTATCAGTATAAGGGTAATATAGAGAAAATTCATTAGGAATTCAATATCTTCATAGAAACAAGTCAGAAATCTGAGCTCTTTTATCATAGATGCAGCTCACTGTGGGTTACAAGATGCGCGAAGCCCTCAGTAGAAAGCATTGCGGCACCTATCAATGTTCCGTTGTCAGCGAACTGGTCCAATCCGAACCTGGCTTGGTCCAGTATTTTATATAAATTTAATATACTTTATGTCTGTCAAAAGCAATCCAAAGTACTGAAAAAGTTTACGAAAGAAGAAATATTGAAATATTTTAGAAAAACATAATAATATCTCAAAGCATTTGCATGTGTCGACCATATACTATATTCTGTAATACATTAATCACATTAATTACTATGTGAATATGATTAACAGAAGAAATGCATCTAAAACAAACTATCATCAATAATTGCCATTACAAATGACAGTTTATTCAGTGCCTAAACTCTGATTAACTAGTAACTCAATTGGAAATATACCTTTTCTTTTAAGCGCACGCTCTATCTAGTTCGAGCATTTAAGGAAGCAAGACTTAGATAGGTCGAAAATGATTTGTATAAAAAGTAGAAAATATTGATATATAGTTTCCGGACCTACTTTATTGTTTTAGAAATATCTTATATTTTAAATATTAATGTTAAATTTGTAATAAAAATGGCAAATTTGGCAGATACATATTAGAGCCGAGTAAGATATTATCTCGAGCTTATCTTTGCAGAGATCTATAATTATTTTTTCACATAGTATTTTTTACTGGCTATCATCTCATCAATTGATTCTCGTCGGGAAATCTTTCAACTATGTAGTAATATAGTACATTTTCCAAGTCTTTTCTTGTTAAATAAACAATGTCGAAAGACATTCAGTCATACAAAAAAACCATTATTAACTTTAAAAATGTTCGAACATCCTTTGTTTATTCGTTTGATTCACAAGGGAACTACTCGAGGCGTCCAACGCCAATTCTCTTTATTCACACGTCGGTTGACGGAGAGTATCGAGATAGTAAAAAAGCCTCGAAGGGTTTGGACTAACAGCTCTTCCTTAAAAAGTTATGGTCGTTTTACTGATTTTTCGACCTATACTATTATGTGTAGTAATTGCTTATTTTTTAAAAATTCAATATTTTGAGAAAGGACCATTCCTTTTGCTGAAACTTTCAGGTCAAAATTCCATAGCTTGATATTTTCGTTATATGCATAGGTATACGTCAAAAAAATCAGTAAAATGACTATAACTCTTGGAAGAAGAACTGTAAGACCAAATCCTTTTAGGTTTTTTACTATCTCCATGTTTTCTATACAACGATATATGAATAAAGAGAATCGACGTTGGACACCTTGGGCGGTTCCCTCGTCAATAATCAGCTCGATATATCTCATACTAATTTTATTTCTATCTCAGTAATTTGACGACAATGTGTTCTGAAGGGCATTTACTAGTTACTCATGTGATTTTCGAATCTTATCATGAAAAAACGTCAGTAAAAAGTCTTCATCGAGTCGAGTCATAAATACGAACTAATATAACCGCCCTAAAACTGATTGTTTTTGATTGAGAGTACAATTCTGAATGCGCAAAAGTCCCATTTTCGTTCGTGAAATGAAGTTCTCTTAATACTTTGACTGTTTGACCGATTCTTTGCCTAAGCAGCAAGGAAGAGGGGAGCGAGGCAGTTATTATACTTCAAATGGTATTATCATATTTCATTCAGTTTTGCTACACTATCAATTTACTCGATCATTCACGCATTACAACTGAAATTTGATATATCGATTTTACTATTCCAAGGTTTGCTAATAAATTATATGACGAGTATTATTGTTAATTCATTTGTCAATATATAGTGATTTTTGTTCGATAACAAAGAATTATTATTTGCCTAAGATAAGACCAATGTATACATACATATTTCTGATTCTATTTAAACTAAATATAAATAAGTCAGCCAATTGTATATCGTTTTCCCTTGTGCATTTCTATAGCTAAAATAATCTTCTCTGTGACGTTTGAGCAACTTTTCTTTCTTTTTATCTCATCAACAAAGCAAAGATTGAACTAATCCACTTCTTTTCATTTACTCATATAATCAAGAGTCATTCGCAGGTTAATACTATGAAGAATCAATTTCACAGATAAATTCAATCGGATCTTATCGGTTGCCAGAAAAGAACCGGTTTCTGCTGTAAACAAACTTCAGCAAAAATTGACGTTATTGACAATTCAAATGATTCTTCTATTACGAACAAATGAGATTTTATAGCATGGGATTATCGATATTTGATCAAATAGTATAATCATCGGCCATCAACAGAGAACAATAGTACATTATCATTGAGTTTATTAGGATTGTGAAACAACAAAATTGATTGTTTTCATATTTGTTTTCTGAAGTTCATTCTGTGATCTCATATCATCTCACAGATCAGATTCATTACTCATACCGATGGGGTTTTTCATTCAATGGCCCATTAATGTAGTTTTTTAGGACATTTGATCAAATACTTCAAAGATTTTTCGAATTCTAATTCTTAACAATGTAGGTGTTTGTGTTGTCCATCGAGAAAATGAAACATATTCGAGTCAAATGAAAGCTCTCATCGCCAAATTAACAAGGTTAAAATATTAACAGCCCTTGGCTTGCCTAGGAGATATACTGCTATTCGGGGCGAGTATGGGGTTTGTAGGGACCTTCTTTCATATGACCCGAATAACATCATATTTTATCTTTATAATAATAAAGTACGTTGTTTTTGTAGCTCATGGAAACGGCGTCTTCTATCAGCCACTAGAAAAATTCACTTCGCTATTATAATGATAAAACATGGTATTGTTCGGACCATATGAAAGAAGATCCCTACAAACACCATACTCACCCTGAATAACACTATGTTTTATCTTTATAATAGTGGAGAAAATCTTTCTTAATTCATATTTATATCTAAATCCAAAATTTAAATATCTCCTTCTAGGCAAGCCATGAACTGCTGATATTTTAACCTTGTTAGTTTGGCGGTGAGAGTTTTTATTTGACCCGAATACGTGCCATTTTCTCGACGGACAATACAAACGCCTGCATTGTGAGTAGCTGCCTAATTCCGACTTATAATATGTACGAGAGAAAAAAACGACAGCACCCTGATGCTCCAACAAGGTATAAATTTTTTTTCCATCTATAATTTATCATGAGTAAAATATGTGTACTCTACGCAATGTATTTATGCAAAATATATAAATACTACTTTTCTCTTATAGCCTACAATAATATTCATAAAAAACCGCGACTCAACTATAAGTTATAGAACAAAAAAATAAATAGTTTTACTTTCCATTTATAATTATATATAAAATTGATACAAGCAGACTATAGTGTAAATGAATTACAAAATAATCCAAAATCCAGATAAAGTCTTTGATATCAATTTATTATATAATTTTCAATAGAATTCTTCTATATATTTCTATCAATATCTGCATTTCCTATTTTTATTAGAAATCTTTCATACAATCTATATTATTCTACTAAGGACTATAAGAATCTAGCAGTCCAGTATAGTCTCGCAGAGTCTGCAGGATCTAGTAAATTCTTCAGTGTCTGTCAGGGTCTTCGTCTTTTCGTCCTCGCTCTCATGCTCTTGATGCGCCCTCTGAGTCCATATGTATGTTTCTACTCTCATTCTCATGGAAGAGACGGGTACGTTAGTGTTTTCGCCTTCACCCTCGCTCAGATGATACGTCGTAACTCTTAAAAAAGTCCTTCGAAGCATCATATACTCTGGCAGACACTGCTGTTTTATCAGTTTCATCGAATTATTTTGCAATTTAATTACGTGATCCAGCGTATAAATGAAAATAAAAATATATTTAATTTTATTTATTTTCGAAATGGTAAAAAACTTCTGGAAGTGCATTTATATTATAAATCGAATTAGTTATCTTATGCTTATACTCTGTAATGTAAGTTGCATATTCTCACTATAAATTTCAGACTGATTTACTATCTATCATCAACGAATGTATAACAGTATATAAAATATACATCAATTGTTCTTCCTATTTTTATCTCACTTGTATCGTCTATGTAAATTTGATATGCTGCAAACAATAAAGTATATTAGTATGAGAAGTACTTGTTTAACTGTTCAACGAACACTGTTAATCAGTTATTAAAAATAGAAAGATATCTTTTTCTTATTTTCTGATTGAAATATTTATAAAAAAACGAATTAATTATTTGTTTCTTTCTTTTGATCTACCGGCTATCAAGTAATTAAACCTATTTTTATTAATTTCTCTGTTTGTAATGCATAATATCATTCAACTTTCGAATTAATTTTCACTGTAATACCTATCATGAAATATTCTAGAAAAACGTTTCATAAATTATAATGATACGCCATGTGTCACTGATTAATAGTTAATAGAATTCTATTTAGAAAAATCAAAAATTGATAGACTATTTCGAATAGTATTTTTTTATTCGACTTTCTTTCGAAATAGATCAATTGGAGTCCTTTCTGTACGATAATTTCTGTTTAAAATTAAGATGTTAAAAGATCAATTACAAATAAGAAAAATAGTAATAGTTTGTATTTTCATCTCAATCGGAATCTAACAATTCTGCATAGGAACTCAAACAAGAATAATAATATGAAATGATGACAGTGAGTTGGAAACTTATTGGTATTCATATTGATTTTTCTGGTGATTCATTCATAATTTCTTATAACTAATGTTATCAACAAGAATAATTGGTCTCGAATCTTTTTTAGAATCAATATTCATTTAAATAACATAAAATAATCAAAGACCATAATAAAAAGAGGACAATGACAATGACAAATGATCAAGAACAGTTTGAATTACAACCGGCAACATTTGCTAACGAACTTTCGGATGATCGTCAAATACTGATTGGCAGAGACGTTGATAACAGAAGGAATTTATCGCACAAGTTCGACACACTACATCTTAATTTGAATGTAGACGAAACATCTGCTCGAAGACAAGAATTGGTTGCAATAGAGGGCTCTGATAATATATCGAATCGCCCTACATCAAAAAATCCTCGAATCGTGGAAGTTGTCTCTATCGAACAAGACATGGCACAAGTGAATGTCATTAACGATATTTCAGCAAATCTTGGTCCTATTGTTGGATACGCCGCAGAACCTTTGGTATCCCTTAAAGAAGCATGTACACCACTAGTCGACATTATTCATAATTTGTCGGTTTATGCTCAGAAAGCACTAAATGAAACATCAAATCCACCACCTGATGGGCTAACGATCGATGAAAGTGCTGCAATACGTCTTTACACATTTGAATGGCCAAGAGACTATCGGGGTCTATATTCAATGCTTAATCATACCCTCAAAAACGGTTCTCGCGAAAATTTACGACCGTATTTTAAATATCTAAAACTGTTATTAACTGCATTAGCTAAATTGCCGTGCCTCCCACAATTAACTATTTGGCGAGGAGTGACTAAAGATTTGAGTGCTGAATTTCCACCCGGTACGATGGTGATTTGGTGGGGATTTTCATCATGCACGACTTCTTTACCTGTCATGAAAAACAACATGTATCTGGGAGTTGATGGTAAACGAACACTGTTCTCTGTCGAAGCCATTAATAGTCGAATAATACGTGATCATTCACATTTTAAAACTGAAGATGAAGTTCTTCTTTTACCTGGCACTGAAATGATAGTTAAAACACAATTCAGTCCAGGTTCTGAACTTCAAATTATTCATTTGAAGCAGGTGATACCACAAGAAATGCTGCTTGAACCTCCATTCGAAGGTATCTGAAAGTTTACCCCTCATTTACTTTGAACTAATACTATTTTTATATCTAGGTGCACAACTTTATCCAAAACCTGAGTAAGTTTAACTATATATTTTCTTAATTGTATTTTGAATGAGATTTTTTATTAGATTTCCAAGACGTTCTTGGTATCGGAAAAAGAGATTCGTGATTCCTATCTGCTTATTGACTATTCTACTTATTGGTGCAATAATTATTGGCGCTGTATTGGGAACAAAATCTACAGGTACGATTTTGATATTTTTTTCATGAAAAAGCGAATGATAGTTCATTTCGCAAGAGTTGACTACTTTATTACGCATACACTCAAAGACACTGCAACTGCCAAATCATAATGAGTATGACATTTCTCTATCTTCCTAGTTTTCCTTTCCTCCAGATTTTTTTCAGCTATTCTCAGTTATAGGAAAGTATTCAAGAACCATAATTCATTTGCAAAAGTGCTCTCCCGTATTAGATATTCATGACCATATATGTTAGCTGTAAATTTTTCCTATGGCTGCAGATCCAATTTGGGACTACAGCCCAAATTTCTTCCTCTATTTTTATCGGTTTCTCGCCAGATATTATATTTCAACTTAATCAATATGTAGCTAATCCTGTGACCAATTAGTACACACATGCATATTTCATTCTAAATTCTCGTAGTGTCTTCTTTTTCAGTGCTATTCTTAGTTCTGTCCGTAGAACGACGATCCAGACGAGAAATCATAGTCAAGACCTGTGATATGCCATTATCTGAGAGTAAAATAAATAACGATGTACTGTTTCTACTGAATATTTATTAACAGAATATGTATATGATCATTGAACCACATAAAATATTTCTTTTCAGATCAAAGTCACTAATCACTTTTATACGGTTCAGCTTGGTCGAGGAAATTTTCAATCTATTTAGTTGCTCCATTTGATAGGTATCTTTATAGTGTTTAAGAGCGATAAGAGTGATAACAAAAAACCCGATTCATTGAGCATGCATCAAATCTTCACATGGCCGAATAATCAATTTATAAATAATTCGGCAGAGAATTTTATTTGGAACAGAACGATACAACTGTCTTCGAATTAAACTTAAGAACTGATTGTACAAAGTTTCGTACATCTACCGTCAGGCATCCTGCACATATCACGCTAGGATAGTGAGAAAGACCGATGAAAACCATTTTTCACAGGATCAGTAGCTGCAAACATCCTAAACGAAAATTTTGAAAAAGTTGCGTCTATTGTCATCTGGTGTTGACATATTACTGAAAATATGGGCAAATTGCCTGATAGTAAACATTGTGCACATCTGACCTCCATTTTCATGTGAAAAAGTAGAACAATTCTTGAAGCACAAGTAAGACCCAATAATAGCAAAGAAACGGTGTGATCAGAAGTTTGAGAAAAGTTTCAATTTTTTTCATTGGTCAGTGACATATAAATGAAAATTATAATCTATTCTGCCCGATCCTCTAACTGCATCAATTTCCTTCTATACACCAATATAAAGTTTTTTCCAGCAAATTCATCTGTCGATTTATCACTATTGACGAAGAGTACTTAGAAATGACTAAGATACATTAAAACTTTTCAACCAGAATACCGTGTGATGTGAGTATGTATCCATTTAGGCTTCAAATAGGCCTTATAGAAAAGTTTTTTCTTGAAAATCGTCTCTTCACATGGCCATCTCTCAATTAGAAATAATAAATATTTTTGTTCAGCTTCTATTACATTGATAAACCTACAGTTTCACTAATTCATTCAGGATATAACTCATAGATGTTTTGGTCCGTCTACTATTTCAACAAGCGTAACTACATTCGAACTGAGTTTTCATTTCAAAGAAAATTAAACTGTGGGGAAAGCAACGCGTGAACTCTGTTGCCTGTCATGTTAACGGCTTATTAGTGACAATTGAATTTTGTTCTATTTCATAGAGAAGTTTCTCAAAAGAAGCATTGCATTCGTAAGAAACTTTGGGTTAAAAGAGACTTAGTTTTTTTCGGATAATAGAAAAAAGGATCAACAGAATACCATGCGACTATTTGACAAAACAACATAGAAACAGAAAAGGCTATGCATCAGCTCATCATAGTTTTAAAATTCTGAAACTAGCTGGCTACATAAAAGAACATCATTTTGATCAAAAAGCAGTGATATGAAAAACACTAATTTACCACCATACGAGCCGGACATCAAATTTTTATGTATATTTAAGAAACGGGTCTCTGTTGGAACTGATAGTTGCAAGTATCATTCTGCTCGTATCGCTTGCTTATAATAACGCTAAGCATAAATCATAGTAAAATTCCGAGTCTGCTGAATTTTGGAATATTGCACAGTAATTTAATAAATAAGAAGAAAAGTGTGCACCGCAAACTATAGTAGTGATGTATCTATCTATAATATCCGAAAGAGGAATAGGAGAATCATTGCTGTTTATACTAATAATACTCGTCAATGATTTAAACTCATTCAAAATTTCTTCATTTTCCAAATTGAGAATTTCGACCTTCGGAAACAACCAGAATCTCTGAAAATCAATGGAAATTAGGAGTAGTTTTCTGAGTCGGAAAATCTTCAGATGGTTCCAATAACTTCTAATAGTTTCGTCTAAAAAAGAACAAGAATTTTTAACCGTTAGTCTCGAATACTGATCCTAAGTTTCATTGATTTTTTCGAACTTTCTTGCCACATCCGGCACATACACTTGGAACTAGGGTGAATACTTCAGAAGCGGCAGTGCTCGTCTTTCTAAAATAATCCATCATTTGATATGGGAGCATGTCCTGTGAAAGTTTGATTAATAAATAAGCTAGAACATCGCTATTCTGACTATCTTCAGTTAGAATTTTTATTATCAACAGCTGGCAGCTATTGGAAAACAGCAAACTTCAAGATTTCAAAACTCTAAAAAACTGTAGGAGATTTCCAAAGACCTCAACGAACTTCATAACACTCTACAGTACTGCCAGGGACGTCAAGAGATTCCTACTATAGAGGCTTTAAGCATTTTAATGACTCAACAAGACTTCAGAAGACTTCATGAGCAAAGTCTCTACTGCTTTCACTCATTAGTCCATTGTGCCGTATTTCTGACGAAATCGAACGTGTTTATTTTTATAACTGAATACAATCACAGTATCTCAGTCATGTTATCCAAGAAAGATTTCTAATTTTGGTGACATTTTCAGTCCATCAAAATTAATAGCTTTACAAATGCTGAAAATGTCATCAAAATTAGAGATCTTTACTGGATAACATGGTTGAAATGCTGTTATTATATTCAACTATAAAACTAAACACATTCGATTTCGTCATACACAGGCTAAAGTCATGAGCTCTTTTTATGGTAAACATGCTTCACTAAGATCTATAAGATATAATAAGTCCCTGCTCAAAAGTAATCGAACGTCTGGAAATGTTTCAACATCAGTATGTAAATAATTTTTAAATGAACTGTACAAATATCTTCTGCACAGCAAGACG
>JAJEKB010009419.1:0-10410 GCA_022393335.1 Macrotrachela quadricornifera | reverse complement strand
AATAAATTTGAATTTCTTCTCTTGGTTGTCTTTGAAATAACAAAACTATTATTCACAAAAAGCAAAAGGTCTAGATGATCTGTCCTTAGTATTAAAATATTGACATTGCGAATATTTAAATATTCCCACAGCTACTTTGACAATGCTCTTTTGAAACGGCTATATACAGTAAAAGATTATTGATCTGATAAATCTTAAGAGTGTAAGATAACAGTTAATTTATTTGTTCACCATCAATATTAATCGTTCAAGTGATAATTGTTGTCTGTTTTTCATTAAGTAAGGAATAGTCGCACATAGTGTTTTATCTAATATTTCCGAATAAATTCGATTTTTTTTCTATTCTTAATTGTTGGAATATACACTTAATTAACTCTTCTGGATAAAATAACAACATTGACGTAAGAAGTCAAGGCACTGGAATATATTTCGAATTATTTCCGATTTAAACAACATAAGCTCCTGAGATTTTTCCTAATCGACAGAAAACAAAGATGAGCATTAAATTATATCGATTTTCAGTGATAAATATAGTTTCAAAATTTGTATAGTCGTTCGTTTTTGCCTAGACACATATTGAAATGACTGAAAGTTGGATTGTCTAAGAGCGGTTTCTAAAAAATGTTTATATTCTCTGAAGAAAGAAAATCAGAAAGGTCGACTTCGATAGATTAGCGCAGGACAATTTGTGCTGGCAAATGGCGATTTAACAAGTCAAAATCACATTAAAAACTTACTCTCAAAACTTTATCTTAATATTAGCGATTGAAAGATTCATCCGATTGGTTAATATCTTGGTCAATAAAAATTGATAATAATTCAGTGATAAGATGGCAAGATTACTTACATTACGATAGATGTTAATTTGACAGACATTATTGAATTACTTCATGATTAAATCTAGATCTACATATACCTAGAACCAAAAAAATTAAGATGGTTCATTTGTAAAGTCTTCTCCTATCATGTTGATTTCTCTTGTCACACAAAATAATCGCTACTACCTCTTGATAAACTAAGAGGAATTTAGACAGCACATCAATTATTTTTTTAGTTACCGATATGGCCACGCGTTACTGAATTTCATTTTTTTGCATTGCAACATCTGTAACTTCTCAATAATAAAAGCAAACTTTCTGAAATTTTTATCATACATAGAGACCATTGAGATATGTCACCAGTAGAAGTTTTATCAATTTCTTTTAAGTCATAGCTGAGTTATTCAACAAAAATATCGACCATTACGGAATTCCCAAAAATGGACATTATTTTAGGGTGATCTAAGAGTTAAGCATTTTACTACGCAATGAAGTGACATAGAAATAAACGCTCTATATAAAAATTGTTCAGTTTTTCGCAAGCTTTCAGAATATCGCTTGATTTCTTGGAAACTATAACCGTATCAAATAAAAACTGTAAGTATTGTCCATTACGGAATTTCATCTTTTTCTTGACGTTCTAATCGGGAAGATTTGAGATCTTAAAGTTTCTAATTATCATGCTAAAGGACTATCTTTTTTTCTAATCCACAAGTAGTACAAAGAAAGTTCTACTGTCAAAGTATATCAGTCTCATTCTCATAACGGAAAGATATTATAAGTACTGTTCATTTTTTAGACAAAAAATGAAATACAAAAGGATTCCAGTCTAAAATTTCTTAGTCTAATTCGCCAAAAAATCTCTTTTTAGACGTTTATCGGGCAAAAAATGCGGCTTATATCACCAGTGGACAAAGTGTCTCAGAGTTGACAACCTATTTCATAGTCTATTCGTAGTACACTTTTAATTTTGAAAAGATTTTTCTTTATTTTTATGAGCTTTAAACCTTCCTCACGCGAGGGTCACCGATGCGTGGCCACGCCCTTACACAAAATAATTCTTTCTGTGCAAATGTAAGTTCAAAAATAAGGTACATTTTAGTAAATATAGTTAGAAATAGCAGTATACGAAAAATGTAATCGAACTCGACTTAACACCATTTAGCAGCTACACATAATCTTTACTCTTTTCGACGGTTACTACTGCTAATTACTTTTCTAGTTTATTTTCTGCAGTAGGTGTTAAAAGTTCGTAGAAACAACGTTTTCACGCTAGGGTTCAGCTATCCCACTATTTTCACGAAATCTTAACGCATATTTATGAGCACTACGATGAACACGTGACTTCCTTTAAGATTTTTTTTCGCTATTTTGCGTTATTCAGTGAAAGTAAACGAGTATTCATGTCTTTATTATAAAGCGTTCATAGTATAAGCTATGAGTTTATCATGAAATCTTCACAGATGAAAACATTGGTCTACCATTAACTGTTCGTAGTTTAAGACGTGACTTTATAATAAAAACCTTCACAGATAAGAACTTCAGTTTATACTAAAATCTTTATATATTAAGAGTTGAGCTTAACATAAAGTCTTCATAGTTAGGATTTCAATTTATAAAAAAATCTTTATAATTTAAGACTTTAGTTAATAATAAAATCTTTATAGATTAAGGGTTGAGTTTATCATAAAATCTTCGTAGCTAAGGATTTGAATTTATAAAAAAATCTTCATAATTTAGGACTTCAGCTTATATTAAAATAGTTGCATATTTAGAGTGGAGTTCATCATAAAATCTTCATAGATGAGGATTTTAATCTATAATAAAATCTTTATAGTTTAAGACTTCAGTTTATAATAAAATCTTTACAGATTAATAGTTGCGTTTATCAGAAAGTCTTCATAGTTAGGGTTTTCAATTTATAATAAAATTTTTATAATTTATGACTTGAGTAGATATGGATATATGCATAGTATAGAACATGAGCGTCTATACATTCCTTTAGAGTGTAGGCCTTGTGTAGCTTTGGAGAGTTCTATATTGTCGTATTTGAGGAACTATATGTAGCTTCAGTGTAGTAACCAGGTATATGAATACATATACATTCATAGTATAGGACGTCAGGATATATAGATATCAGCAGAGTCTGTGACTTACATAGACGTGGAGTTCGGATAATTTATGATAATTTAGATTTGAAAATATTTCGAGATCTAATTTTGTTTTTCGCGGATTGGCTGATATAATGGATTCATGGTAAGTGTCCTATTTTCAAAATCAGGTTGCTATTTTTTCTCATTTAGGTTTTCCATCGTAGAGATTTTGTCGTCAATATTTTCGTGGAATGTTGAAGTGCTGATTTTGTATGTGCGGACTGGCGTCAGTGTTCAAGTGTTGTGCTGGCTGTCGCTTTTCAACTGGTGGCATTTGAGGTAAGGTTTTGTTTAATTTCAGACAGATTGAATGCTTTCGTCAGATTTGTTTTGCATGAAGATTTATCATTTTTTTTGAATGTACAGTAAGTCGGAAAATCAATTTAATGGTAAGTTTTATATTAGGGGGTGGTACTTTATTTTTATGTTTCGTTCTAATAAAGAATAAAGTAATAAAAATCTTTATCTTCATTTTAAGAAAAATAAAGATTCTCTTTATTCTTTATAAAATAAAAATAAAGTAAAGATAAAGTAATCCCCCTACTTTATATGATGGAATAAGTTCATATTTTTATCTATTTAGGTATACACTCAAACTCTATACGAATGTAAGGTTTATCTAAAAGATGATTGAATTTATTTCTCTATTTAGGTGTATCCCAATAATCCAGTTAAAGTTAGATTCAATTCAACTATATAAATCTAGTACTTTTTCATTCTGATATTTACCAATAACCAATTAAATGGTCGGTTTTTCACTATTATAAGAAAAATTAATGTTTTTATCTAATTAGGTATTTGTGAATAACGGATTCAATGATAAATTCAATTTTACAATATCAATTAATTAATTTGTCAGTTGCGGATTATATGAACAACAAACACCAACTATGTATTACTGCATCGATGGATGAAGGTATGTGTATTTCTATTTTACTCGTGACAGATTTGAGAAAGTGTAATAACGATGAAGTTTAAGAGTTACCTATGAGAAAAATACAAAAAGAACAAATCAGGTGTGGAGACTCAAAATCGATTAAAACTCAATCAAAACCGTATAATTTTAGTTAATAATTTAAGCAGCAATAATCATAGCAAAATTAGATGTTAATCAATTATTTCAATTTTTATCATTGTACACAGGCTTTCAAAAAATTCTGTATCGATTATAATCATAATAATTGAAATAATCCATTAAAATTTCATTTGGCAATGATTATTAGTGCTTAAATTGTTAATTAAAATCGTATGATTAAAATCGATTTTTGAAATTAGCTTTTTCACATGGGTAAGAATAAAAATAAGGCAAGAGTTAGATATAGAAATAATATTTAAGGTTAGAATTAGGGGCTAAGGGTAGGAATAAAGGGTTAAGAAATAGAAATAATGGTAAAAGGTAAAAATAAAACTAGCGAGGGCAGCGAAGAGTTAATAAGCAGGCTATACAATCAAGAAGGATCCAAGAAAGAGTTTAGAAGATATTGAGATATATGAAGAAAATTTACAAATGAATTTAGGAGACTTTGGGTAGGGGTTGGACAGTTTAGTTCAATGCCAACGTACTGAACTGTTGGAACTGTTCTTTCGATAGGAACTGATCTAATTGTTCATACAGTTCCTTTGAGAGCATCTGATCTCTAAGAACAGTGCTTTTCGTAGAAACTGTTTGAAATTTTTCCCAAAACGGAACAGTATTACTTAATACTCGGAAGTATTATTGCCAAAACAGAACAATATTACTCAATACCGGGAAATATTATTCCCAAAACGAAACTGTTCTGTTTCAGGAATAATACTTCCGAATATTGAGTGATATTGTTCTGTTTTGAGAAAAATTTCAAACAGTTCCTAAGAAAAGAACTGTTCCAACAGTTCAGTTCTTTGGCACTGAACTGAACTGAACTGTTCAAACTCTAACCCTGAGACACAGAAACGATAGGGGAAAGGATTTTATAGATGTTAAGATACTCAGAAAGAATTTACGAAATGTTTTATGAGATGCCGAGATACCCAGAAAAGCGTATAGGAAAGGATCAAGGATATACTGAGATATCCACGACAGGATTCAAAAAAGGGTGTAGAAGATGTTGTGACATATAGAAAAGGATTTAGGAAAGGATTTAGGAGATGTTGAGATACCCAGAAACGATTTAGGAAATAATGTAGAAGATTTTCAACTAGCGGGAAAATGATTTAAGAATAGGTTTGGGAAACACTTTCATAATCATTATAAGCACTTCCTAAACTCCTTCATAAATCCTTTCTTGGCATATCAACACTTCCCAAACGCTTTCAGAAATCCTTTCGGGGGATAACAACATTTCCGAAATCCTTTTATGAACCCATTCGGAGTATAACAACAAGTTTGAAACCCTTTTATAAACCCTTCTGTCGTATAACAAAATCTCCTAAACAGTTTCATGAACCTTTTCTGACTATAACAACATCTCCGAAACCCTTTCATGAACCCATTCAGGATATAACAACACCTTCCAAACCATTTTACAAACCCTTCATTGGTATAACAGCATATGCGAAACCATTTCCTGAACCCTTTCTAGGTATAACAACACCTCGCAAACCTTTTCATGAACTCTTCCGGGGTATAACAATGTCTTCCAAACCCTTTTATAAACGCTTTATTGGTATAACAACATCTTCCAAACACTTTCATAAACCCTTTCTGGGTATAACAACGTCTCCGAAATCCTTTTATAAACCGTTCATTGGTATAACAGCATATGTGGAACTATTTCATAAACCCTTTCTAGGTATAAGAACATTTCCCAAACGTTTTTATAAACCCTCTTAAAGGCTTATAAAAGTGCAACGTATAACGATCGCTTTTAGGGTTTATGCAAGTAATATACCCTTTCATAAACCTTTAGGATGAGTTTATGAAGGGGTATGCGTTTTTTATAAATCCTTTCATAAACCCTTGCAAGAATATATGAAAGTGTTTATGAATGTAAAATACCCTTTTATAAACCCATGCAAGAGTATATGAACGTATTTATGAAAGTCAAGTACTCTTTCATTAATTCTTATAAAAGGTTTATAAATATTTTAATATACGGTAAAAAGGGTTTATTATACGTTGCACTTTTATAAACCCTCTAAGGGTTTATTATTGTATAGTTTTTTTTTTACAATGTCGTAATGAATGTTATGGTCAATAAGTAGAAAGTTAGATCCGCAGGTACTAGTGAGAAGCTAGACAGATATATGCGAAAATATTCTTTTTCAGAATCTAAGCGTTTGTGTAAATACATGCATATGTGAACTATCATTTTTTAAAATAGTGGTTTTTTTAACTTTTATAAAGTTCTAGAATAAAGTCTGACAAGTTGTTGGTCGATCCAGAAATAGGTATTAATAGAGAGAATCATGCTACTCGCCTATATAACATAATATTCCCCAAGTAAGCAATATTGTAAAAGAATTTTGTTCATTCCTAGTCTTTATGTTAAGAAAAATATGATTGTAGTCCAATTCAAAATAGGGTAGACAACGAAGAGTCTCTATGCTGAAAACTTATCGTTTCGTTTATTGTAAACTCGACAATAACATAACGTCTAATTATGAGCAGATTTTTACGAGGTACACTTACACTTGCATTCTAATTATAATAGTAGCACCAACTTACAAAACTTCTCGTAGATTATTTTTGGTGAATGTCCAAAAATTCGGTTTCAGGTATCATGTCACGGCTTGAAGAAAAAATAAAGTGATATTAGAAATCAGCACTTTTAGTTGCGTTGAATGATAAAAGGCTTTAGATATTTTTCAAAAACGGAATTTCTTGCAATAATATGAGCACGAATCCTCCACGTATATTTTTCAAAAAAATGTTCTCTTTGTTAAGAGGTGTTTGTTCTTAAATGTATTTTCTTGATGATATATAGTCATTTCTAATTAAAAGAAAGCTGTTTCGGAGCATGAAAGAAGTATTTAAGAGTGCTTATAAAAGAACTATTTAATTCCCAAAAAACTTCGTGAGCTATTTTCGTTAAAACAAATTTTTAATTGAAAAGGCTTTATCCATGATCTCGAAAACTTTTAATAAAACTCTATAAAATGCTCCTTATTTTCGAAAAAAATCTATTTTTTTAGATGAGATTTCTATACTTTAAATCTTTATGAACTAATCGTGTACTTGTATTGTTTATCATTGGTTACTCTTGTTTCAATCAAGTGAATGACTGTCTCCAGCACCACGATATCGGAAACAATCGAACCTAAGTTGTCTGGTTAGTTCTCGGCAGAGGTCCACAACCTTATTCATGCACCCTCACGCGGGCGGGCAATTTTTATTTATTTTTTTGGGGAATTCTGCACCTATGGTGCTCGAGTTCGGTACCTGCTCGTGATTCAATGAACACATAACATTTGTTTTAGAAAAGAAGCTTACAATTTTGATTATTTAGTTCTACAAAAATGTTTATCGTCGTTCTTCAATCTCACTCGTCAATCGAGGGTATATTCTTCAAATAATCAAAACATTTTGATGTTTATTTGAATAAATTCTCATTGTTCAGACTTCTTTCGACGCCGATGACTTGTTTTGTTTATTTAAATCATTTTGCGAACATAATAACTAGATAGCGAGTGCCATCGTCTCATGGAAATATTTCTATAAATAATATGCTCTGTAGAAAAAAGTGGCATTTTTCCTCAGAAAATTACGATTTTAAAATTAGCTACTTCGTTCGCAGGTAATAAACAAATGAAGCTGCTTTCCGATTGAAATGATTAGTGAGTGCAGCTCTGCAAAACGTCACAGTTAATAATTCTGATTGATATTTATTAGATATAACTGTTTACAAAAAGCTTGTTTAGACTCAAAAAAACGTAATAGCTAAGCAGAAATGGGAGTTAGCGTGGAAATATGTTGCAGTTTTTTCTTGATGTGTTCCACCTCGCCACCGTGCTTGCAAATAGCGACCCGCATCATGGCAAGGATGTTGTGTGCCGCAGTATTATGATCATGTACACCACCATGGAATGGCACCGTGGCATCTTTGCCTACTTGACTGTTAAGTAGATTTCGACCACCCGGATGTAAATCAATAAAATTACTGACATCATGAACGAAACCAGCGATCAAAACGAGTTGTCGGCCGACATCTTTGTTGGCTAACTCTTGATATTCTTCGAATGTAATGATAGGTAACTGTGTTCTGTCCTTGGGCCATTCAATAGTTTCTCCGAATTTGTCCAACGATTTGCGTGCCATAGCGTAGCGACCTTTTTGGATTTCGTTCTCGGGAAATTTCTTGAGATTGCTGGCAACGCCGAGTTTCTTGAAAATCCATATTGCCCATTTGGTCGGATCGTACTGGTACCATCGGATCGCATTGCGATAGTCAGACGGAAATTCATGGTGGAAATTGTGATATCCTTCGCCGAGTGTCATGAAAGCAGTGATGAAATGGTCACGAGGTGAGTGCTTGTCATCGAAGGATGCATCGCCCAAATAGTGTGCTAGTGAATTGACACAGAATGTTGCATGATGAACAATCAACAGACGAAATACACTGGCATAAAAGTAACCACCACGATAGTCACCCCAGCCGAGTCCGCATACAAGAATAGGAACAATGAAACCCATAATAATATTCAACGCGAGGAGATTTCTGACCTGCCATTGAACACTCTCGTCATGAGCGAGGTCAGTCGTATCAACGACACCAGGAGGTCGACGTTCCTTGAACAACAACCATCCGATATGGGAGTAGAAGAGACCTTTGTGCGCATTGTATGGATCGAGATCGGTATCTGTGTAGCGATGATGTGCTCTGTGACCACGTGACCACCAGTGAACAGATCCTTGAAGAGAACCTGCAGCTAGTGTGACTAATACGTAGCGCAGTGGCAGGCTGGCCTCATACGATCGATGTGCGAAGAGACGATGATAGCCGGCAGTAATACCGAGCCCAGTGAGAATGCCGTAAAAGAAGGAGAAGGCAATCGTCTGCCACATGCCAGTGGTAGTATAAATGCCATAGAGGGCGATTAATGGCTCGCTACCAAGTACTATTGCTTTAGACCAATTTATTTCCTTATACCAATTCGACCAAGTTATAGGTGGAAGTTCAGATTCATTCAATAAGGTTCGCGTCACATAATTGTGCTTCATGGATCCGTCTTCCTCGTTGCCGACAGTCATTTTGGATTGGGCCGGTAGTGAAAGTTCTTCGACAGACGATGTTGGAAAATCCAGTGGCTTCGGCATGTAAGGTATCACGACACGAGAGCCTTTGGTTTCGTTAGCTGCATACATTGTATTCTGTAAAGATATAGATACGGTCTAAGCTTTTATATTATCTACAGTAGTGATCGAAAATATAAGACCATTTGTTGGAGTGCAATTGTTTACTCACTCTCGATCGCTGAAGAGTTAGAGAAAAGAAAAGTTGATGTGATTTCTATGTATTCGAGTATGCTCTATTCAAATATGGAATCCGTTTTCCTTGACATTATAGCTAAGATAAAGAAAACAAATGTTACTTAAAATTCGTTGATTTTTGCCTGATCAAAATTATAAGATCAATTTCACGTTTTCCTTGATTGTAAATCCGATAGGTTTTAGTTTTTCTTAGAAATGATACAGACAGATAGAGAACTCTTTTCTGAACATCTTCATAAAGAAAAGTTTTCAAAAAATGCTGTATATTTGAGTTTAAAATGAGAAATTAACGGTTAAGCTAAAATGGCTCGAAAAAATCACCTGTGCTCAATATTTTGACTACAAAATTTGAAATACAAGCAGAGCTCATTTTTAGATGTCAGATTTAAGTAGAAGACACTTTTTCGAACCAAATGAGATCTTCGCGATCTCTCTGCATCATTCCTTCAAAGATTTATATATCATTTCAAAATTGATAACGGTAAAATCTGACAATTTTAAGCCGTTTCTATGCTCTTTTCGTGGAAATAAGTGACTTAAGTTTTGTAACGATATGTAAGTCTTTGAAGGAATGATACAAGGAGCTTGCGAAGATCTTATTTGGTTCGAAAAAGTGTCTTCTACTTGAATCTGGCATCTAAAAATGAGCTCTGCTTATATTTCAAATTTTGTAGTCAAAATAATGAGCACAGATGCTTTTTTCGAGCCAGTTTAGCTCAACCGGTAATTTCTCATTTTAAACTCAAATATACAGCATTTTTTGAAGGCTTTTCTTTATGAAGATGTTCAGAAAAGAGTTCTCTATCTGTCTGTATCATTTCTAAGAAAAACTAAAACCTATCGGATTTACAATCAAGGAAAACGTGAAATTGATCTTATAATTTTGATCAGGCAAAAATCAACGAATTTTAAGTAACATTTGTTTTCTTTATCTTAGCTATAATGTCAAGGAAAACGGATTCCATATTTGAATAGAGCATACTCGAATACATAGAAATCACATCAACTTTTCTTTTCTCTAACTCTTCAG
>JAJEKB010009415.1:0-19496 GCA_022393335.1 Macrotrachela quadricornifera | reverse complement strand
ACTCGATTTTTTTGATCGCTGATCCGAATTACAACAACTGACTATATATTTTTATTGAATTTATATCTTATTCATTATTTATTTAGCAATAAATAAAGCATATAAACTGCTTGAAGATGAAAAAGAACGTAAAAAATGCCTTGAAGTTGTCGAAGAAGCTCGAGAACGTGTGGAAAAAATGGTAAGTTAAGCTTAGACTAATTTGCTTTTTGTTTTACATTCTGTCATATCCCTTCCTTTCTTTGGTATTTTACCAATTTACTTAAAAGAAAGAAAAAAGACATATTTTCTTTCATAAAATTGGAAAGACTAAGAATTGAGATTAGTAGAGTGATAGGTCGTGTTTTACCCTCCTTCTAGTGTGCATTGTACGATGGATTATTTCGTTCAATCATTCAGCCAATTTGGTGAGTTGAATATTTCTTTTTTTTTATTCATATTTAATTATATTTCTTTTTTATTTTTGATATTTTATTCGATTTGATTTTTTTTTAAATATATATATATTTAGGTTCAAGAAAAACGCCTTAAATATAAAAGTCAACCAATTGAAGAAGATACTGCTGAAGGAGTAAAAATTTCTTTTTGTTTTTTTCCTTGATTATAATTATTTATTTTAATTAAAAAAAAAATTTTAGTATAAAAAATCTCTTTGGTCAGTAACATGTAAATTATTTGCTGATATTGAACGATTACGTGTTCGAGAAGAAGCAAATAAAGCTGAAGAACGAAAACGTAAAGCAGAAGAAACAACTGAACGTGAAGAACGATCTAAATTACGTAAAGAATGGGATAAAAATTATGAAGCATGTACAATAAATTAAATAAATAAAAATCCACTTTGTGTCTTTTTTTTTTCTAGGAAAGTCGTGAAACACGTGTTAATAGTTGGAAATCATTTCAAACAATTACTAAATCAAAAGATTCAGTTAAAGGCAAAGCACCAACTTTATTTAAACCACCAAAATATAAACCAGAACCTCGATGATAAAAAAAAATTCATAATGACATTTTTGTAAATATATATATGTTCATTGGAACGATAATGTTTTGTCTATGCTCTATCTTGGTTTTTGTTTTCTTTTGCTTGTTTATTTTGTTTGTTCTATATGATTAAACAGCGAAAGATTCAATTTTTCCTATCTTTTTGATTTAATCGAAAAAGAACAATTTTCAAACATTAAAAGATTTTATTATTCATCTATGAATACAAATCTACAGTTTTTCTTTCAGATTTAAAACTAATATATCGATTATTGGTAGATTTGTAATCATGTTTGTATAGATACATAAATCAGATATGGTAAGTAAATTATTATTATATGTATTTGTTCTGAAAAATAATGACTTTTAGCAATGTATTAATATATGAAGAACAGATAAGAATTTTATATTGTAATTTAACATGGTGGTTGATGCTCTTTCGTTTATATACATAATTTTTTTTCTTGTTGTGTTTTACGATTTGTTTACAGCGTACTAGAACGAAAAAAAATTGCATGTATATTGTTTTTATGTTTTATTTTCATTTGTTAATTGAAAACATTTGTGAGAGAAACAATTTAGGTTTTTTTTCTGTCCTATGCAGCACTCATGGTCTTCTACATAATAGATTCTTATTAATAATTTTCTATTAGAGAAAAAGAACAACATATTCTATTAGATAGATACATAGGTTTCAGAGTTAAATAACATTTATTGATTTATTATTATTCTTTATTTAATTCGTTCTCTTTTTTTTTTCTTCTATTAAAAAAATCATTATCATTTGTCAATATTATCAATAAATTGATCTATTATGTCACTGAAATTTGATAGAGGGTGTATTTAAATATATGTTTAGTGTTACAAAATAAACCTTGAAATATAAGAAGAAATAAATGACAAATATTGATCAATTTATAAAAATAAGAAGCTATTATTTTATAAAGGTATAGTCTATGCTATATGAAATATATTTTTTCAATACTTTTTAAATATATTTATCAATGCAAACATGTATATATTATATAAATGTTTTATATATATTGATTTCGAAGATACATAAAAAAAAAAGTTAGACGCATTACACTTATATTTCTTCTTATTAACTGTTCATATAGTAACATTGATTTACAAGTGCGTAAATGTATGCGGATAGTTGTTTACGTTTCGATGTGTTGTCAGGCGAGACTTGTTTTAATGACAAAGAACGAAAGAATTTTAATAACATTCAGTCTTTTCTGTTCTGTTGCATTCGTACTTTATTAATATGTTGTTTTGGTTACATTAAAAAATCTACGCACATATAAATTTGATATAAACATACTGATTTCTTTTTTTATTCTTTTTCTTATTACAGAAAAACAATTTTAATTATTGTGATTTCTATTGAATGAACTAATAATGAAATGCTTATCGTCAAATCGTCGTCATATAATTCATGTTTGTTGCTTTATTATATTTATTTTCATATTTGAAATGATAGCCGGTGGTATAAATGTATTTCCATTTAATATATTATCTTCAAATATAATTATACTAATATCAAATCCAATCGAATATTATGGTTTAGTATTAACAATACTTATTTATTTTATACGTTTATTATCTTTATTACCATTACCATTAGTTGTATGTCATACATGTGGTTTACTTTTATATAATATATTTCCTGATCGACTAGAATTACATAGTTCACCATTATTAGGTCCTAAAATTCGTATACGTGTTGTAACACGTGGTGATTATCCTGAATTAGTACGTTCAAATGTTAAAAGAAATTTAGATACATGTGCCAAAGTTGGTTTAGATAATTTTCAAATTGAAATTGTAACTGATAAAGAAATAAGTATTCATGGTTTACCAGCAAGTATGGTACGTGAAGTAGTTGTACCAAGTACATATCGAACAAAAACTGGTGCACTATATAAATCACGTGCATTACAATATGCATTAGAACCTGATGTTAATCAATTAGCATCAGATGATTATATTGTACATCTAGATGAAGAAACGTTATTAACAGAAAATTCCGTTCGAGGAATATTAAATTTTGTTAGTTCAAATGAATATGATATTGGACAAGGTCTTATAACATATGCTAATGAAACAATTGTTAATCATATAACAACATTAGCTGATAGTATGCGTGTTGGAGTAGATTTAGGATGTTTAAGATTTTGTTTAAAAAAATTTCATCAACCACCATTTTTATTTAAAGGTTCATTTGTTGTATGTCGTGCAGGTTGTGAATTTGACGTAACATTTGATAATGGACGAGCCGGTTCAATAGCAGAAGATACTTATTTTGCAATGTTAGCAATGTCAAAAAATAAAAAATTTGGATGGATTGAAGGTTTGTTAAAATTTATAGTAGAAGAAAAAGAAAAACAAAATAATATTTCATTTTTTTTTTGTTTATTTTAATATAGGAGAAATGTGGGAAAAAAGTCCATTTACATTGTCAGATTTTATTAAACAACGTAAACGATGGTTACAAGGAATTTTACTTGTTGTTCATGATAGACGTTTACCTCTTCGTGTTCGACTTGGTTTAGGTATTGCACTTTATTCATGGGTTACATTACCATTAACATCATTAAATGTTATTCTTACACCACTTTGTCCTATACCATTACATTGGACATTAAATTTTCTTATAAATTATGTTGGCGCTGTTAATATTTATTTATATATAATTGGTGCAGTTCGTTCATTTTCATTAGTACGTTTAGGTTATATGCATTTCATACTTCGAATTCTTGGTACATTAGCAACTATTCCATTTGTTGTTATATGCGAAATAACAGCTGTTTTATGGGGACTCTTTAGTGATAAAGGAAAATTTTATATTGTTGATAAACAATTGCAACCACCGGTTAATGTTTAATGACAATCAAAGATATTTTGTTAGTTTTTCCAAAAACGATAATCAACACATCCTTCGGCAATCATTTTTTTTTGTTTGTTGTATTGTTCCCGCTTTTGAAACCTCAGCCATTTTTTTTTTGTTTGTCAGATGATACCTATTTGTGGCTTTATTCAGTAGCGTTATATATACCTATATATATACATAAACAAAAAGAAGAATATTTCATCATACACAACTTTGTTGTTATTTATAATATATATTTGATTTTTAGATTTTTTTCTTATCTATTAGCATTAGGAATGTCTTTGATTTAGTTGTATTTTTTTAATCAAGACGATTGAACACTAACTTTATTAATTGTTAATATGAACATGATATTATTTTTTCCTCTTGAAATATTGTGACTATATATTATATAGTAAAAAAAGAATATTTTTTAATGAATTAATAATTAGTACAAGAGAAAATCAATTCTACTTCAGGTTTTTTTTATTTGTGTTGTTGTTCTGGCCTCGACTGGAGCAATTTCTATCGTAAAAGACGATCATTCATCGTCTTCTGCTGCTGCTGGTGGTGGTGCCAAATCAAAATCAAGCTCAATGAGTTCATCGGAAGAAGGTATATAAATTATTTTGTTCTTTTGTATCATTTAATCTAATTATATTTTTTTCAAATTAGTTTCGTGGATTTCATGGTTCTGTGGTCTTCGCGGTAATGAATTTTTTTGTGAAGTTGATGAAGATTATATACAAGATAAATTCAATTTAGTATGCAACTTACAATTAATGTTTTTATTTTTATGTACTATTACTTATTTTTTTGTTATAGACAGGTTTAAATGAACAAGTGCCTCATTATCGACAAGCACTTGATATGATTCTTGATCTTGAGCCTGATGATGAACTTGAAAATCAAGATAATCCAAATCAATCAGATTTAATTGAACAAGCAGCTGAAATGCTTTATGGTAATTTATTTAATTATATTTTCATATGAAAATAAATTACTTTTTTTTATAAAATAGGTCTTATTCATGCTCGTTATATCCTTACCAATAATGGTATAGCACAAATGCTAGAAAAATTCCAAAACGGTGATTTTGGTTTATGTCCTCGAATATATTGTGACAATCAACCAATGCTACCAGTATGAACCACTTTGTATAGTTTTTTTTGTTTTTTAAATAAACTTTTCATTTACTGATAGATTGGCTTATCGGAAGTTCCTGGTGAGGCAATGGTAAAACTTTATTGTCCAAAATGCATGGATGTTTATACACCAAAAAGCTCACGACATCATCATATAGATGGAGCATATTTTAGTACAGGTTTTCCTCATATGCTTTTTATGGTTCATCCAGAATATCGACCAAAACGGCCGACAAATCAATTTGTTGCTCGACTATATGGCTTTAAAATTCATTCAATGGCATATCAATTACAATATCAAGCAGCAGCTAATTTTAAACAATCAAATTCAGGTTCAGTCGTTCAAAGTACTGGTGGTGGTGGCGGTGGTGGCGGCGGTACAACTACGACATCGTCTCGTCCAGTTATAAAAGATTAGTTTAATTAATTATGTGTCGATTTTTTGTTGAATATGAACAAAAAAAACAATAATTCCTATTTACTATTATTCTTTTGATGATATTATTGCTACTTATGCCGTGTATATGTCTTTCGTTCTATTCCTTTTTTTTCATTCCTTTAGAAACATTAACTAAATAAAAAAATTCATAAACTAGAATTTAATATAATAAATTCATTATTATTATTTACTACCTTTTTAATTTAATTTCAAACAAAACTTAAAGATACGAAAAAGTTTAATATGATCTCTTCATCTATGTCAAATCTTATTTAAGAAATGTTCCATCGTTTTCTTTTACAGTTATCCTCGTCTACATGAAATGATCTAAAATTTACATAATTATAATGGATTTAACTCCTACTTCTATTTGATTCTGTATTAAATTAAGGAAAGTATTGCCAGTTTAATTCCATCATTTCAGATTAATGGTGATAGACCTCGCAAATCACTGTCTTTTGATCAAATATGGTATAAATACGATCGTTTTTTATCCCTTCTTATACAACAGAATTTCCTTCTAAATCTAAAATAATTTAAAACAAAAGAAAACAATTTGAAATTAACTACAAAACACTGTTTGCCAGACGAATAACTCGAAATAATCTATAGTAAAAAAATATTATATATTTATTATAAAAATTAAAAAAATTATTATTTATTCTACTTATCAAATTATATATGTACATATATCTGTTTCTCACTACTCTTGTTGACTTGTTTAATTAAACAGCGATGCTTCCTTATGATAATTTTCATTCTCGCCATTGTTTTGTGTTTCATTATGCCAGCCGTAAAGGGTGAGTAGTTCGCTCGACGAAGTCGCTTATGCGTCATAATAACTACGCATATATGTTCTAGAAAGATCCTGTGAATGTCCGTGTATGAAGTGTACCGCCGATTTCCATTGTGTACAAGGTTTAAATGGACTCGCGCAGTGTGTCAAGTTCAATTTCGACTGGCTTCATGTTTTAACAGGGCCAGCCGTCAATCATTCAACATAATACTCTGCCGAGGCCTTTGATTGACTTTTTTATGTAAAAGCAATAATGTGTCAAGAGCTAACTAGCAAGTTCGATAGTGTACAAGTATCAAGGAGAAGTTCACCAGAAAAGAGAGCTACATCGTCTTATTGTAAACTTATAGAGGAATTATAACTCGAACGATGTTGCACAACAAGAAGAATTATGGAACTCGTATCAATCAACAAGAGCGTTTTTTGCACTGATATTCATTGAGATTGAAAATGTATGAAAGAACTAAAATCTGTTTTCTATTGACTAGATAAAATTATTAGAGATTAACAGTAAATCATGAACATTTCACAACGTTAAAAGTTTGTGTACATTATTGTCGAATCAATTTTGTAGTTTAAGGATGTTTTCATTCACTATTTGTGATTCATATCATATGTAGGAACGGAAGCCATCGTGAATGAAAAATGGAGAAAATAAGTCAACAAAACGTATTGTTAATCTTATTTATTTACTTGTTGATCATTTAAAAGAGCTTGTTTACCTTCGAACATACTTTTGTGATATGTATCAACATGACACTCCTCGTCTTCCACATTTAGCTCGCCGAGAACTACGTTAATATCCACTCAGTCGAAATTGTCGTCTACGATGTTCTTCTAAGAATATTCAGATTTGGTCCTCAGTTATGTTACATGAACTTTGCTAAATAAATTCCTTTGCTATCATACATTGAAATAAGCTGCTGTGAAATAACATAATCTATAGGAAATGAATAGATGAGATGTATATATGAGAAAGATATTTTATCAAACAACGCAGTTTTCTCTTTAAATCTATATTAATCATGATAAATGCAGAAGATATCAGAAGAAAAGGTTTTACTTGAAAAAGTAATATGTTTGCCGTTGCATTCGTCTTGTATTGACTTATACGAATAAATATTGAAATGTTCATGTAATATTATCGATTCGATCAACTATTTTCTTCGCTCAACTTTTTTATTAATCGATTCTTTTAATGTATTGGCAGTAATTATTTTACTTTGAGAGCAAAATACTTCAGGTGTTTATGTAAGTTTAAATAGTAAAATAGAAATTTAATTAAAAAAATAAACAACAGTCGTCAAATCTAATAGAACACCTGATATATATATACATGTATAATAAACTCTATGTTGAACACCATCCCATGCTTTCATGTGTGTGTTTTAAACACACTGTGTTCAACAGTAACAATACATTTTTTGAAATATCATTTTGTTCAACGGAAAAAAATTTTAATATGATTTATCGAGGAGTGTCATAATACCGACACACCGGTTATCCAAATTTTTAATAGTTTCATTTAAATCTTGTTCAGAAAGAAATTTTTAAATTAGCATCTCTTTCAAAGAAAAGTTTCCAGATAGTAGGGTATTCTGTGGATACCTCGTATCAACCTAACTTTTAGCAAGATTATGAAGTAATAAATGCGAAAACTTCGGATTTTATCCGAAAGTTATGTGTACTGCAAAAAGTGTATGAATCAGATGAGTCATTATGAAATGTTTGAACGCCAAAATTATAATGAAAATTGTTTTTATGAAAAACCATTTTGCTCATAACTTCATTTTTATTGGTTACTGTTCCATCCAAGGGCATAAATAAGGGGGGCAGTGGGCACACACACCCCCCCCGGCTTACGAAAAATTAATAGAAAATAACTTTGTCTCATGAACGATTTGGCCCTTTGAGCTAAAGAAGGTCTCAATTGGATAGAAAACAGTTTAATCTATAAATTCATTACACTTAGGGAGTAAGTTATAGGATAAAAATGTATTATAAGCCAAAAACTGCGTAAATTCAGCGATATAACATATTTCGAGAGGCGGTATTTTGGACTTTTCTCACGTGGTGCACTAGACCCTGTATTTATTTATTTCTGTAAGATATAGACCTCATCACGATACATCGCATGCCACTAAATTGCAAGGTACAAACATAGACGTGCTAAGTTAGCATGAGCCACACAATATACGACCATATCTTGTGACCACTGACTGTACTCTCAGAGTAATATAATATTTTAAGACATCACAGAAATTTGAGTTCAGATTCGTGTGTAGCTTGGCAAACTGGATAACAAGAGTTATTTTTGAATGAATTTGTGTTTGCATCTAACAGGATTACGATCATCCGCAACCTCATGAATTTATAAGAGATATATGATAGATACAAGCATCAGTATTTTCATAATAAATCACCAATATTAATAGCTATCGATTCGAGTTTTTACCTCTCGATAGTCCTTTCGACTAGCTACACAACCAAGCATTTGGGAAACCCAAAAAATATTAGTCATCTGAGCCATATCTAAGCAATTTGGTTCTGGATACAGTTTTTATGCATTTTTAGACCTTTTTCAGGCAATTTTTCGTTAGAAAACTACGGCTTAATTCAAAACTAATATCATATTCGGAATCAGCGTTAAAAACTGAGTCGATTCATATATATTTCAAATATTTCTGAGAAAAAAATTTTTTTTGAAAAAATCCCTGTACCCCCCCTCAGGAAAGATCTGGTGAATAATGACAATTTTTTCGATAACTCAACCATTTCTCGTCGGATCTTTCTCATCTTCGAACTCGACCGAGATATTGATGAGACAGTTCTGTGCACAAAATTTCAGCTCAATCGAATGTAATTGTAAAGAGTTATCGTGTAAACGGACGGCCGGACGGACGGACGGACACACTGACCGATTCTAGAGTGTACTCACTTTTTGAGTACACAAAAAGAGTATCGATTTGAATACATCACATCAGTTGATTAAATTCTGGATACCCTAATAGCACGATATTTAGGCTGGTGAATGACAATATCCTAGGTATTGGTATTAGGACATCTCTGGATTTATCATATGAAACAAATAAATCATTATTATGACTGTATGCTGTAAATGACGTACAAAATAATTCAATATTTCCATACATTTTTTATACATATATTTTGTAGTAATGCTCAATTCTGAAGGGATGAGTATTGAAATCGGAAAGTGTTCTCTGTTTGTCCTGGATCAAAAGAACATAAAGCGAAATTACAACGGATAAAAGGATTAGAGTCAAAGGTCAACGACCAAAAGCAATGAGACATATTTGAGCAAAGTTTTTCTCTGCTAAAGAGGAATCAAAATATAAGGATTGTGCGTACCTTTTGGGCGTTATCGAGCGAGGTCCTCCTGTCTAATGGTATAACGACTGATCGACTTGTTCAAGATAATAAAAGTTTATCGAATTAAACTTTTACCACTCTTTCAGAAATTCATGCACGAGACGATGAACAAATCGTCATGTGTTATAAACAATTGGCATTCATATATCAAGATAAAAATCTCCTAGAAGGATTGAATTATCATCAAAAAGCCATTGGCATTTATAAAGCACAAGAACATAGTTTCTATAATGAAAAGGCATTCAAATTCAATCCCAATGTTGGTCGACGTTATGCAGGAACACTGTTTTCATGTTATAAATCTATCATGACAATATATACTGCTTTAGAAAATGAACATGTAACGAAAATCTACCAAGAAAAGGTAAAGAACATATATGAGAAATGTCAAGATCGACTTCAATTTTGTTTTAATCCTATCACGAAAGAAACAACGGTTGAAATACGTTTCCTTGTTGAACTTGGATATATATTAATATCACTTCTTTTTTTTCAATACAGAATACATTTTATTTCTGAAATAAATGCTTGTATAGGTAAAGAGGGATGAATATTATGTTTTTATGATCCTGTTCCATCTTGTTGACCAAAATGTGGTTCATCATCATCATCATCGATTGTTGATGAAAAAGTTCCTCCACGCTTAGGATTCAAATCTACCCAGTATATCGGATCATATTTTACGTTTGTTGCTGTTTCATATCGTTTCCATCTATTGTTATCATGATACCACACACTTTGATCCGATTTAACAGCAAATAATTGAGGTCCTTGCTCACTAACCGTTTTATAATATTTTGCACCAGGTAGTCCTTCTCCTTATCGACTAAATTCTATTTTAAGATTCATCCATGTACATTCAACACATGTAGCTGTTATCGGTAAATAATCTCTTGAACGAACGTAAGAAAATGTCCACGTATCATTTTCCATAATAGTAACGAAATAGGAATGCGTATAAATGTGTTATATACGATAAAACTCATATATTTATATGCAGATTTTTCTCTTTCTTTTTTTCTTTTCTTCCAAATTGCCAGAGAAAAAGACGAACTCTTAAGTTAGAAATATCCAGGAGAGGAAAAATTAGTCAGCAACTATGTAAATAAGTGACTCATTTTTTTAGCAAAAGAATTTCACTTTACGTAAATCACAGAAGAGAAGAGTTCAGTGGAAATAAATCGAAATGTATTGTTCACATAGTTGATGTATGATGTTGGAGGTTGACGAAGACCTTTTCAGGTCCAATAACTGTAAGTTCAATAGTACGAAAAGTATTCTCCATCTTATCGCTTTTGAATACAATGAATGTTTTAAGTAGAGAAATAAGAAATAATTTCAGTGTCAGCAGAGCAAATTGTAAACCAATGCAATTGCGTGGTCCAATTCCAAAAGATAAATACGCAGCCGGATGTCGTTTCGTTAAATATCGTTCAGGATAAAATTTAAAAGGATCAACAGGTTCCCAAACATCGATATCATAACGAACACTATAAATATCAGGCTGAATAACAGTTCCTAAAAATTCAAATGATGTAATTTGATATTGTGATATTTAGAAGATGTATCGAACTCACCTTTCTTGATGTGAAACTTGCCAAAAGTAGTACCTTGAGCAGAATAACGATTCGTTACAAATGCTGCAATAGGATGCATTCGATTGACTTCTTTAATGAATATGTCTAAATAGGATAATTTTTCTACTGCATCAAACATTGAAAGTTCATCAGTATAAGAAAAGTTTGAATCGATTTCTTCAAATAATTGTTGTTGAATATCAGAATGAGTAGCCAAGATGTAGGTGCAATTGGCCATGGCAGTTGATGTCGTTTCTATTCCAGCAAGAAAAAATATCAATATATTACTCAAAATTTCACGATAAGTCAATTTGTTCGTAATTGAAGAAGCTGTTTTTGAAATTTCATTTTCTTTCTGTTCCTAATCAAAGGAAAAATGAAATACGTCAAGTTCTTCTTTTCTATGATTAACCTCAATCCTCTCATCAATAATTACTTTGAGCATCAGATGCAACAGATCGACACGATCATTTTCTTGAATATCTTGTCGAGCATGTACCACGTGTTCACCAATACGTGCCAATAACCAAAGATAAGGAAGTCGATTAAATTGAAAGGATGAAAACGTTTTATTCCATTTGACAAATAATGCATTCATTCTGATCATCATTCGAAACATCGTATTGCCTTTACGCGATGGAAGTACTGAAGTTAATTTTAAAAGAGTAATTTTCTATTGTCAACACCAAAAAACGATTGAATTGCTTTTAAAAAAGAATTATTTGTATCTTGTTGAATATTCATATCCAAAGAAAAAGGACATCCGACCTGAAAAAAATCTTCTTTTATTTTAGAAGATGTTGTCATATATATCTATATACTTACATAAAACATCCATGGATAGATGAGTATAAATTGAACGAGTATCAACATATTGATGTTGATCGGCATATGGAGTGAGAATATTGATGAGTTCATCGACAGATCTTCTAATCTGAGGTACTATTAAAGTCAATTTAGCTTTGCTAAATATAGGACTGATAACATGTCGTTGACGTCGCCATTTGTCTCCATCACTATTGCTCAAATGCATACGTTTAGATTGATCAGCTAGTAGAAATAAAAATGATCGACGTGAATTAAAATTACCAAATTGTTTAATAAACACTTCTTCAATGAAATCAATATCAGATACAACATAAACAGGAAGAGTACCTTCGTATATATCATAGACTTTGTCATATTGATGTGTCCATGTTTCTAATTGACGAAAATAATAGGATGTCTTCCAAAGAACACCAAAAATACCGAACAGAAATGTCGGTATCGAACTGGGAATATTTGCTTTGCATATTTACGTCGAATATAGACAATCCAAAGGAATAGAACGCTCAAAAACAAAAGCGCACTTAACCAAAGTTTAAAATCCATGAATGTACCTCGAATATCGAGCATCATCGATAAATGAGATTTTTTTTTTATTCGTATTTTATGAAAACAAATAGGACAAAAAGAGCAATGCGGAGGATTATCATGAAGAAAATAGGTTAATGAAACGATAGATTGACATATTTACTTGTATTATAATTCGAATGAGAAGAAAGAGAAAAAAAACTACAAGATTGATGAGCAAATTATCAACACGTGTTTAGGAAAGATACGAACAATGGGTGTCTAAGGACTGAGAAATAGGGATTCCTGTTCATTTCCCTGAGATATTTTTGAACAGTAAAATTAAACAAAAACATATTCATCCTTACACTCATTTTCATCAAGAAATATTCTAACATGAAGGTATGAGTAGAAAAATTATTTTAGAAAAAAACCCTATTTTCACTTCCACCAACGGGAAAATGTGATGGAAATAATAGTTAATTCCCATTTCTCTAGTGAATTATCAGAACAATACTAACAATTTCTCTGCAAATTAAGAAATTCTATTTTCTAGTCCTTGAACATTGATATTAATAGCTTTTGAGTGGAAGATTTTATTCTTGTTATTTGTCTTAAATAAACGAAAAACAAATGTAGAAAAAGTAAATAATCGTTTTAAATCAAATCCATAAACGTGAATCTTGATGACTACGTGATTGACAAGTGCATTTGTCAAACCATTTCTGATGAATGAGATGAATAAATGAAGCAAAGTGACAAAAAATAGTTGCACTACGTAAATGAGTTAATTTAGTTAACCTGAGCGAAATATCATTAGCTGATTTAATAGTTAATGTTAAATGATAAATATGTGAAAAGATGAAACATAATTGAGAAATATATCGAAGATTTTCACATGTTTTTATTGGACTTATTGTTATTTCGTTGCATTTTGTAATTGATGAAAATGTTAAATCTTGTCCTGAAAGTGAATTTAATTGTGGCATTTATTTAATTAATAAAAGAAATATTCCTGCACGTATTCGATGATCAATTGTTAAATGACGAATTGTTGTTAAATTAATTAATTTCAATAAATTCAAAATCGGTTTTTGAATATTTTTATAATGAATTAATGTTAACGATTGAACACCAAGAAAATAAATTTGATCATTTTCACATAATTTAAAACCGACGGGATTTAATGTGAACATTAATTGATTATAATATTCGAATATTCATTGGAGATCGAGAACTAAATTTTTTAAGTTAGGAAAATGATATTTTATATCAAATGAATAAATCGAAACGAATGATTTGATTATTCCTGGTGTATCATCATCATTGAATAAGCGAATACTGCGAATAATCAATGAATTGATTAGATTTTCATAATTAACAAATTCTCAACGTACGATCGATCGAAAATCGAGAGATGTACGATGATAAATTAATTGATCAAAACGACCGTCTTGAGTTAACAAAGAAAAGGAAGAAAAGATTTCTCCATCGTTTAAATAAGAAAATATTTAATAAAATAATTCATTGGGTAAATCTTGAAGATTTCTTCGGAAGAAATCGTCATTGTTAATTTAAAATAATGTTTTCAATCGTTCAATAGATTTTTCATCGATATGATCACTTTTCAGACTTTGTCGTTTTAATGTACGTTGAAGAAAATCCGATGATAATTCCTCATTTAACATGATGTTACCTAAAACAAAATCTTCTTTCTACAACTGAAATATAGTTCCTATTCAAGAAGATTTTGTATCACAGAAAAGATGTTGCATATATAGCATAATAGTAAGTTTTTTCCTCAAGCTTACTGCCTGTTCATTTGTCATTTAATATCCCATGTATAATCTGATATACTTGATTCGATTCACACGTGAGCTTATGATCAAAAACAAGTATTACTTTGAACACATGTCTTGAAAAGATGCCATTTGGTTTATATGTAGGTACAGTCAACTAATTCTGTTTCTTTTTAAGATTTTTGATTATTAAACCAAAAATTTTTTAAAGAAAAAATTCAGTATTCAAGAGATACAAGCCAAATATCGATTTTTCATATGATTGTTTAGTCAAATGAACTGATGTATTATGGATGAGTAATCAATGTTATTATTTAACTATTGAGTGGATTCGTTATTAAGCGTAAGCAAAATGATGATCTTGAGAAGAAATATTTTCGACTATATTTTATTTCTCAGAACCGAGCAAGTTTTTTTTTTTGTATGTACTAGTGATGTTAATTGATGAAAAATATTCTTATTAAACAAGATTTCATTTGAAATTCCTAGTTAGTTTAATTATTTGCATTACGAAGAGAAATTACTTCAGAGATAAATAATACAAATGATACTTAAGGAGTTGTTCACTAGATATGGTAATAAATACAAGTCCTTCTAATGAATTGGAATGTTTAACCGATGTTGACTCTTATAGATCATTGTTTTTAATGCTATAAAAATAAACAAGACAATCAACAATGATAGAATTTAATGAATCGCATCTACAAACCTGAGGAAAATTATCGTCAGCAGCAGTAGACATGTGATTCGTTCTGGTCTTCCTTTGACTGATACTTTTACTTCAGTTGCTTTTATTTCTTTAGATATTGATCAAATGAAACAGTTGATTCACATTTTGAATACCTTTTTGTTTTTTTTTTGTTCAACTTAAACTAGCAATATTACTTTTTCTGATTTAGTCCAAGTCCTATTCTTTGTTCAAAGAGAGAGAGAGAGAGATATTATTTAAAATCTTTAATAATTTTCACACTTATAAGAAATTCAATGTATGTGCTCGTATAACGTGTTTAAATGCATAGCGAACTAACAGATAAACAAACATTCTTCTTTATATATAGATAGATGACGACAATTCTAGAATAAAATATATCTATCTGAGAAAGATAAATTTTTATTCTTGATTTATTTCACATATAATCTTTCCTTCGAATGGTGATTTAGGTGAAAAAATCCAAAAATGTTTTTTATTTCATCAATTTGATCACAGAGTATAAACTGTAATGAAAATGAACCATGAAGCATCAGATAATTCTTAAATTGCTTTCATATATGATTTACTCGTAGTTGAAAGAAAATGGATATGATCTTGGTGAACGACCAGTACAACAGCAATCAAGATAAACAATAACAACAAGATGTAATTATAAAAAAAGACAAAAGATTTCGTCTCACATGAATCGAAAACTTGATGAAATATCATAAGAAAATCAGAAAAGAGATGAAGGCTATGTTAGATTAAAATAAGAATATAATGAGGATCAATAGCAACAAATAGATCTGAACGATGTGAGGAGTAAAGAAGAACAAATTAAACGTTGATCAAAGACGAAAAACAATCAGATGACAACCAAAACGATATAACAAGAGAAGATGAGAAAAAAATGATACAAGAAGAAGAGAAGATGAGAAAAAAAAATGATTTTGATGAGGAAAAACTCTGACTAATCATTTGTTAGTCGTTGTACTTTTGCCAACATCAACCAACAGTTGTAATTCAAACCAATATTCTTCATTTGAAATTACACCATTAGCCCATTTCGAATTCAATTCTTGAATTTGAGATAAAATCAAATTCGGATTATTTCCATCCTAAAAAGAAAAAAAAAAGTAAATATTCGAATTTATCCAGAGAAGACTTATATTCCAAAAATCTCAAATATACATATCATTGCGATATGAGTCAATTTCTATCTTCATGTTCAAGTCATTTTTTTGCTGATGATGTTGCGGCTGTTCTAGCTGGCCAAATCGGTATTCGATATACAGATCAATGTATAGATCTTGAAAAAAAGAGTAAAATCCTTTGTCGAATATCTCGAATATTATACTTGTATTTCTGATCAACCTTTAAATAAATCTAAAACGGAGGCACTTTACAGTGCTCGAGCTATAGAAAAACCTAATTTTATTATTTCATTTGGTGATGTGAATGATACGATTTGTTGGAAGAATGAGTATAAATATCTTGGATACATAATTTCCTTCAAACTAGGTTGGGGTAAATTAATTAAAAATGTAGAATCCACTGTTAGAAAAAGAATAGCTCTTATTCGTTCATTTAAATTATATGGATGTTCAAGTCCTAGTCTTAGAAAAGCGCTTTTTTTATTCTCATATATTACCAATTTTTACCTGGATCTATCCTATATATCCCCTCTTAACTCGTAAACAACAAGAATATATGTCAAAGTTCTATTATACATCATTACGCCGCACGCTTTATTGTTTACAACAGAATGAAATATTTTTTGCGCATATGCTTGATGAATTGTCATTAGAAGATCGTTGTGCCACTTATTGGAACAGATGTCTAGTAGCACTTTCAAATTCGACCGATAGTTTTCTTCTTCTTGAAAAAGCTAATCTCTGTGAATTCCGTAAAAGCTGGTTGAATAGAGAATTTTCTATTAAAGGATTAAGAACATCAAAAAGATTTGTTGCTCATCTGTCTATTCTTGAAAAAATTGTAACATGGCTTTCTTCTATTCCTTTATATTCTTCTGTTCCTCAGTTTGATCTAGATGATATTCAACTCTTACAATACTTCCCAGACACATTTTGTTAATTATGTCGTTTTTCTCTGTACGTTTTTTCTGTTTTTGTGTTGTTTTATAATTAACATTGTTCTTGGCGTTTCTCATTCCATATGATCTCTTCTTTACTTTTTTCATTTTTTTATATATATAATACACTATAACCCGTACTGTTAGGATCTTCTGATCACAGTTATCAGCAAAATAAAAAAAAAAAAAATCTCAAATATTGACCTGTTTCTCGGCCATTGCTATCTTTTTTTCTTATATGAATGACTGAAAATATAGAAATTCTATAGAGATAAAATACGTGTAAATATATATACGAATAATTCATGAGCAGCCGTCGGTTATGCTCAAAGGAGATACAAAAAGAAATTGACGAATGAATTGATGTAAACATTGTCAATATGACAGGTTGATTATCTGTCGTCCGATATGAAAGAAAAAAGGAGAAAAAATACATGTAATTTCTATGAATTAGATGTATAATCGAATATCCAATCTGTGTAAGGAAAACATCGATTTAAAATAGCGATTCTTATTGAACGTAATAAAACTTTTATGTTTAGATAATTGATTTTTGTGCGATTATTTCATAAAAATTTGTTTTGATCGAATTTTTTTCCTTTTCTATTTTACCTGAATTAAATCAGAAGATTGATATGAATTATCATCAACATTGTTCTCCTAAAAATACAATAAAAAATAGTGTCAACTTTCACATTGTCTTTGTTACTTCTGCTGAACCAATATTTTTCACAGCTTCATCAAGAACTTCTTCAGGTGTCTGATAGTGTTCTTGTTCTTTATCATATTCTTCTCCTGTTGAACACCTTCTTCTCTTTGTCGAGCACATTTTATTCGTTGCTCATCCAATAATTCTTCATAAAAACGAGGATGAGTATGATAAATGTGATCCAACCAAGTTAATCGATCTCGTCCAATTATTACTCTGCATATTGAACAAATCACATTTCCAGCATCTAGAAAGTATCAAAACACATAAACTGGTGAAATAAATTAACTTATTTGTTAGTAGTTTCTTTCTGAATCGACCACACTTAGTAGATAAACAGCACACTAGAGAAGAGAATTTAATTATTCTAAAAGTAAAAATAGCTAGTCAGGGTATGTGCAGGAGATTATCGGATTTTCATCAAAACGTATATAGATGTCACTAATGGCAAGCAATATGATGATGTTACATCATGACTGAATAATGGATGATGTTAACTGATTGTCTCGAAGGCAATTTTCGATTTGTCTCTAAAAAAAACGAATGAAAGAAAGGTGTATACTACTTCAGACGATCTTAATATGCGGTTTTTTCTTACTATTGATCCTCTCCTCTTCGGAAATCCTGGATCTGTCATTATAACTACATTACAAGTAGTTTTCGATTTCTCACATTATAATTTACTTTTAAGCAACCAGGAAAGAAAATTTTTCATATTCATTTGATTATTTATTTGTTTCTCACAAAATAAAAGAAAAGAAAAGACCATGTTTGATTAATCATGATATAAACTGGCGAGTCTAATACTGACTACAAAATAAAGTTTTATTTTCTGGAATAAGTGATACAATAATACATTTTTCAAGAAACCATTGTTTCTTTGTAATTGTTCCAGTCATTATGTTCCAACCTGGAATAAATGATTATCGATTGAGTTTCACACCAATTTTAAATTTAGCTTGGCTCTAGAAATACGCATGTGAAGTATCATAAATAAGTTTTGTTCAAATATCCTTTCATATTTTCTTTATGCGTTAGCTTGAAATAAGTTGTATCTTCCATTCTAAATCGCGATAGATGTTAGTGTGAAATTGAATTTATAACATGATCTCGACAGCACAGCAGAAAAAGAGTGAATGTTCTGAATTATGTTTCCAAATTTCTCACTTGAATAACTGCACTTGTATAAAGGAGATTCGACGTATCCATTTACATAAACACAACTACAAATAAAAAATGATGTTTGAAAGTTTCTTTTCTACAGTCAAAACACAAAATTCACTTCATTGAACTGCTTGCATTCACACAAGCTTTTTTTCCTGTCCATCAATAAGAAAAAAAGTATCGAGAGTTTATTAAGAAGTTTACGGAGATAGAAGAGTTAGCGACAATTCGAGTAGGAAAAAGTCAAAAGAAATTCAACGATAAAATATGATAAAAATAAAAAAAGTATCGTGTCATATTTATTATGAATGAAAACGAGTTTGAGGTAAAATTGTAATGTCAACAAACGGGATAAATGTAGAATGTAGGTAATGCCCTACTGCGAAAATGAAGGATTGGAAAAGTTTTTTTGACCCATTCAACACGATTCTATTTTATTGCAGTGTAATGTGATTCGCCGGTGGATCACATCGTGTTGAATGGGTTAATTGTAAAATCAGTTCCAA
>JAJEKB010009410.1:0-10060 GCA_022393335.1 Macrotrachela quadricornifera | reverse complement strand
GCGGAAAAATTTGGATGACGGCCAGAAGGTCTAGTACCAAACGTTAGCATAGCTATCGTGTCTGATAGAAACATGTTGTGTAAACATTAGGACTTCGCCTACTACACATAAAGGATGACACTTACATGTCTAGATTAGTGAAAGATTTGCGGAATTCATATGCTGACTAGTCTTAAACGTCTTTGACAGACGTCCAATCAGATAGAATATACACTAACGAACATGATTCCATTTGAGTAGTAGTCGAAATATTCATGATTAGAATCAACACAGTACCGTCTGATCTAGTCTGAAAGGAGTTGCGGACGATCAAGACGGGCAATTTGCACGAGGAGTATTTCGTAACTATTCAAAAACCAATTCAGAACATGATCACAGACTGTCAGGAGTAGTCTGTTATGTCTATTTATACTCTGTGAATTCATGAACATAATGGAGAACACAGAGGAAAATAAGGCTTTAAATGGATTTGAACATTCATCTTGACAATATTGAATGCCTGACGATTCACGAGTACTTTTAGTGGTAATATGGACTAGAGTAGAGACGCATTTATACCGGTCATGACTTGCTATGAAGAATTAATTTAGATTGGTTCGCGTCGAGACTGTAGAGATGTATAATTCAATGTAAAAATTTCTTCGGCGTTTGTCTTTATTGCTTTCAGTAACTGACTGTGAATTGGATAGATTTAGAAAATAAATCACATTATAAAATAATGACGATTTTATTATTATTTCCAAGAAGAAGAAGAAGAGTCTCTAACACTAATAATAGCATCAGTGATCTGCTAAAAATCGGTCAAATACAACGTAGGATTTATAATTCCTCTATATAGAAAGTTAGCTATCAAAGATATTGACAAGAATATAAGTTTTGTATCTAAACATTAAAACTAGAAAAATATGTTGAAGTAGAAATAAGTACATAAAACAAGTAGATGATGATTTGGTCTTGACCATTTGTCTATTTGTGTCTTATGGAAATTTATAGAATGTGAAAAACAATTCAGGAGAATTTTATGTATTTGAACTATGAAACCTAATGATTGGATTTCAAAAATGAATTCAAATTATAAAATATCTGTTTAATTTTATGTTTCAACTCTAAAAAGCTTTATTTAGTATAAATATATAGTGTCTACGAAGCTTTTAGTTAAATAAAAACTTCAATATCTCCATTACGACTCGACCAAACGAACTCAGTTTTTTTACCAAGGATAGAGACATGTTCAAACTTAAAATTCATATGAACAAAGTTGAGAAAAATCTTTGATAAATATCATTGGTCAATTTAACGAGAAAAGTTTACTTTTTTACAGTTAGGAAAAAATCCAATGTGGATAACAGAGCTTCCCATTGAGCTTGTTCGATTGAATTTAGGGTATGAACATGACTCTAGTTTTGGTTAAAAAAATGAGCTCGTTTGGTCGATCCGTAATGAACATATTCAAGTTTTTATTTGGCTAATGACATACTGGACACCATATATAAACTAATATGAGAAAAAAAATATTTTTTATATCTAGAGATATTTCTAATTTGCTTCGAACTTTATTTTCCAAGAAAAAACAAATTTTCTAACTGTTGATTGATGAAAAGAATTTTGAAAAATTTCAAAAATTCTTCATTGACTCGTTTTAGTTCTACAGGGTGGTTCAAAACCTTTACGCCCCCCTGGTTCTACCTATAGATCAAATGGTTTCATCGACAATTTTATACCAAATCGTAGCCCGTAAACAACTGCATCAACGAGTGCAGCCATATACTCATGATTAACAATGAAGGAAAAGACACAGGGACGATACATGCATATGTGCACGTACAGATAAGGAAGGAATGAAGAAAAAGAAAAAGAATAACCAGGACACTTTTTCAATGTTTTTCATTTCTTTCATGTTCTAAACGTTTCTTTGCTCGTGAAGATAACTGTTTTCGTTACCTCAAGAACTGAGTTAATTATTACCTGAACTTCGACAAGTTCTTGATATCGAAACTGAAGAAATTAAAATGGCCACTCTTCCTGACACAGAAGAACAACGATTTGTGGATCGAATTCGTTGCATTACATACCGTGAGATATGCGATGAAATGATTGCAAGAACAGGGGATACATTTATCAGTCGCGAATGGATTTCTGAAAAGCTTCATCGTAGTGAAGACTGGGTACGACGGACTTGGAACAAAACAGTCGAAGAATGCTATACACAATTTGGAGGTGGTCGGCCTCAGGTGCTCTCGCAAGAAAGCAGAAACATTGTTGCTTCAGCAAGTGGTGTTAGAAGCAGCGGCTCTCGAAAAGTGGCACGAGAAATTTTAGAGAAAACAGGACAGAAAGTGAGTTATTCTACGGTTCGTCGTGAACGCCAGTGACAAGGATTAAAACCATTCCATGTTATTTCAAAGCCACTGAAAACAGTCACACATGTTGAGGATCGAAAATGGCTTGCAAATTTCGTTGCTGACTGGACCGAGGAAGATTTCCTACATATGGCACCGTCGGATGAATTTTATATCTATGTGATAAGAAAACCAAACCATCAAAATGACAGAATTTGGGCAAAATCTGTCGAAGACATCACCGATGATGAAAGGTACCGTGAAATGGTTCAGAACGCAAAATGCATTGGAATTTTCGTGACATTATTCTGGAGAAACATGTGATTCCATTTCTGCATAACCCAGTCAATGTTGTTGATACAGATGAAGTCATATTTCTTCACGATAAGGCACCCTGTATGAAAGCTAATGCAACACAACATTTTCTGGAAGATGAAGGAGTGCATTTCTGAGGCAATTCGATTTGGCCTGGCCATAGTCCTGACATAAATCCTGCAGAGAACATCGGTGCAATTATCAAAGATAGAGTTGAAGAGCTGATGGCAAGTGAAGATCCTCAAGATAGATACAATTATGACGCTCTCAAAACTAACCTTGAGAGTGTCCTTGAGGACCTAGAAAACGACACAGATCTTTTTGTTGAGTTGCTGTGCTCCATGAGGAAAAGATTTGACGCTCTCGCAGCTGTCAGAAGAGGTCATACCAATTTCTAAAGTTATAAAATTTACTATTAAGCAGTTTATATCCTCAATACATCAGAAACTTCATGATATATTCGAAAAGGTGAATGGAATGATGGTTCTTGCATACATTCTAAATTAGAGGATATATGGCACTCTGGTACATATGGCATAAGCTGTTTTGATTATCTAATAGACAACACCTGATTCGATAGTACAGGTTGATGTCGAAGTTTACGGGCTACGATTTGGTATAAAATTGTTGATGAAACCATTTGATCTATAGGTAGAACCAAGGGGGCGTAAAGGTTTTGAACCACCCTGTATATAGAAAATAGTACTATTTTGTGAGGACGTTTATCCCGCCAAATTTTGAGATCCCAAAGTTTTGATTGCACGGTCAAGTAGTATCAAGATAGTAGCCTTTTGGAAAAAAATTTGAGCGAAATCTATTGGGCTGATCTGAAGAACTCCTATCCACAAGATAGGCTAATTTAGAGCCTGGCATATAGAGAGACCAGAGCTGAGGTAAAAATTTTGGTCGCCACATGACCATAATTGGATGTGATGGTTGTGTTCCCCATCTGAAAACGTATATCTGGTAAAAATTTCAGAACACTATCACGTTCTGGTCAGGAGCTATCTGGCCAACATCCCGACCGAAAAAATTTCTTAACTTCAAAAAAGCTGTTTTGGGCGCTTTTAATCGGGTCGCCATATTTCAGCCAACATTCAACTTTTAGACCCAAGAATTTGGCTGTATACTTAAAACAATTTGCTCTACAAGATAGGATAGTTTTCATCTAAAGCTAAAAAATCGATTGAGCAGGTTCTGGCGTGGCTGTCGTGCAATGACTCTTAGATACCATTTTGAAGAGTGGTCTCTAAAGAAGTAGGCCTGCAAAAAAAAAAGTTGTTTTTATTCGAAAGCCTCGGTAGCTCGGTCAAATTTCGTCTGCTGAAACTAGTATCGAAAACAATTGGAAGAATTTGGGTTTCTTGATAGATGCACGTCCCCCAGGCCCCTCTTTTGAACGGTGAAAGTCGCAGGTCTCTAACTATCTTTGCTCAAAAGTTATAAGCATTTTGCCCACTAGCCTTTTTTTTTAATTCCGATAATCGTCATTATTGAATAGCGCTGCTGTAACTATGTGAATGACTGAACCCAGGATTCCCGGTACCGGGAATGACCGAAGCCGGAAAGTTCTGGCTCGGTGCATGCCTACCTAACATTTTATTTCTTATTTGATTTGGTACTTAGTTGCCTCGATAATGGTATTGCTTGATCTCAAACTTTGTCGTATTCGTTATCATTTACCTTAGCCATTTGCACTCACATATGATATCAACATGTGAAAGAACGAGATTCTTTTTTATTTCTTTCTATTAATTCAAATCAGAGCCCGAAACGAACCGAACTTTTCTGGTTCGAGTTCGGTTCGGTTCGATTGAAATTTTAAAAATCGGTTCGGGTTCGGTTCGGTTCGATTGAATTTTTAAAAAATCGGTTCGGGTTCGGTTCGATTCGACTGAGTTTTTAATAAGTCAGTTCGAGTTCGGTTCGGTTCGATTCGTTTTTCAAGATATTGGTTCGAGTTCGGTTCGGTTCGGTTCGATTCGTTTTTCGAAATATCGGTTCGAGTTCGGTTCGGATCGACTCGAACTGAACCGAACCACTAGAGTTCGGTTCGGGTCGGCAAAAATAATGTAAAAAAGCTGTATATCAGTATTCTAACGACAGATAATCGCTTATTTCAACTACCCTTTCACTAGTGACCCGTTTGAGAGTAATGAAAACATTTTTTTGAGTATATAAGGCGACTTTTAAAAACTGAGAACTGCTATCGATGCAGACCGAGCCAAGATTGCCCGGTTCGAGTTCGGTTCGGTTCGATTGAGTTTTCAAAAAGTCTGTTCGGGTTCGGTTCGGTTCGATTGAATTTAAAAAAAGTCGGTTCGGGTTCGGTTCGGTTCGAATGAGTTTACAAAAAGTCGGATCGGGCTCGGTTCGGTTCGACTCGAACCGAACCGAACCGAACTGGTTCGACTCAGTTCGGTTCGTTTTCGGGCTCTGATTCAAACTTAGTCAAAAGCAAAGAGTGACTGTTATAACATTGTAATTGTTGGAATGAAAAACAGCGGTTAGTAAATCAATCGAATGATAGACACGCCATATTTTTATACATTTTCTCATCAGTAATTTCGTCGTTAAATGTGACCAGGCAAGTCTCGCTAAAATCAATTCTGAAAAGTCAGATGGAAGATGAAACTTGCGTGATAAATTGCGTTCCATAGATCTTACTAACAATGCAGATTAGTTATTCTCACTAAATTCCGCTTCTCTTTTTTCTGATACAAATCGTACAAGTATTTCTGTAAGCGAACATATAAAATATTCGTTCGCTATTCTTTCATATATATGATTTTCTTCTTTTCCTTCATATATGATCATATAGGATTTTTCCTTTCGTTATGTGAATTCGTTCTTCTTCTGTTCTTTTGATCTATATTGAAATGTGTTATTTCCGAGTGATGAACTAAGTGATATCACTTAGGTAGTTTCCTAGAAAGATATTGTATTACAAGAGGTGGGAAAGTAACCACTTTCTTATGGTATAAATACTTGCGTTTTTCTTTTGAAATAAACGAACTAGAAGTATCACTAAGCTTCCAAATTATCTTCTCCTACGATTCACAAATAAGACTGTAACAATTTCCAAAAAAACCTATTGATTTTGACCCATAGAAATCTTACTATTTTCTACTGACCCAGGTCAAAGTACCCACATCGGATCCTGTCGAACTCTGCTCCATTCCGATAATTTCCGAGGATCGGAAACCGACCATTTTGGTCGTTGGATACTGTTCGAACCAATAAGATTTCATCAGAATAAATCAGTAATAGACAACCAAAACGAACAATACTAGTCTTCGTAAAATAGATTCTCACGATTGTTAGTTCTGTTTTTTACTCGTATTGTCATCAACAATATGGATAAGAATAGGTTTAGTGTAAGTTAGAACTAACGTATGAAGAGACGGACGTATCTGAGAACGAGACACAATAGGTACCAGAAGACTGATAAATTGCAAGGAACGATCAGCAACAGATGGACATCCTTAGATATCTGGCAGGTTCCGACTGGGCCTGATTATTTCCGACAGATTACATTGGTCGGAACCTTCGACCTGTGGAGAGATTTATATGATAAACACTTACGAGGGAACCATCCGAGGTGACACTTTCCATTTGAATTCATTTATATCTTATTCGATCGAGTATGTTGAGGTAGTAAAAAGCCTAAATGGATTTATCCCCCATGGCTCTTCCTTCAAAAGGTATGGCCGTTTTACTGAATTTTCGAACCATTCCTATGTATTTACCGAAAAAATTAAACTACGGAATTTCCACTTGAAATTTTGCTCATATATAGACCCGATGGCCCTTAGAATATCCTGAAAGTTTCAGGCAAAAAGAATGTGCTTTTCTCGAGATACTGATTTTTCAAGTGAACTCAGGTTGTGCGATCTACTCATGGAAAGGGACTATTTTCTGAAAAAATCAATATCTCGAGAAAGGTACATTCTTTCTGCCTGAAACTTTCAAGATATTCCAAGGACCATTGGGTCTATATATGAGCAAAATTTCAGGTCGAAATTCCGTAGTTTAATTTTTTCGGTAAATACATAGGAATGGTTCGAAAATTCAATAAAACGGCCATAACTTTTGAGAGAAGAGCCATGGGGAAAAATTCCTTTAGGTTTTTTTACTACCTCAACATACTCGATCGAATGAGATACAAATGAATCCAAGCGGAAGGTGTCACCTCGAATGGTTCTCTCGTTAGGGAATCATTCTGCTAAGATGACCATCTCATACAAACTAGGATTTGACTTGAATGAGTATGACAAAATTATGAATGGTTTGAGTGTGGTTTCACTAGTTATCATTGCAAACCTCATTCGCATACGATTTGCTTTCGACTCCCGTTGTTACCCATAAATTAACTAACCATTGCGTTCGATTATCATTACTTCTATACTGAGACAAGAACCAGTTTTGATTTTAGATTTCCTTTCGAACTCTTACAGTTTGTACTCGATTGCTTCGTATCTTCAAATGAAGAAAGAAAGGGATTAGCATGCTATCGAATATTTCTACCTAGGAGAGTCCACCTTTTGCATATGCATAGACGAAAAAACTCTAGTTTTGACCTAGTCTGATGATTCCCTTCCATTGCAGTTCTAGGCTGAGTGCTATAGATATTTTTGGTTGACGTTCCTGTCTTCGAATTTTTGAACGTATGTATATCATATGCAGTAGTATATCATCGTATTGTAGAAGTTATTCATTCTAGCAATTTTTTTAACCATGACATAGTCAAAATTGCGACTTTTCTTTGCAGATTTATGAGCAGTGATCAAGGAATTGTTCGAACAAATGAAGTTATTTCATGAGTATTCTCATTACGGAAATACATTTGCTGCTAGATTTTATTATCAATTGAGCTAGACGAGTTTTAGTAGGTGCAAAGGACAAAATAGAAATCGTTATCTTGCATCAGGCTACTATTAAAGTATGGAAGACAGGCTTCAAACTCCTATTAATCATGCCACCAACAGCATAGCTCCACCAATTCTTTGCATCGATATCACTCTATGTGACGATGATCTTAGCGAAGAAGCTAAGACACAATTCAGTTACCATAACGACATCTTGCATGCGTTCAAAACGAATGCTCGCATTATACTCGGCAATAATCGTCTGTCACCGATTGGTCGTCATCTATTTTGTAGGAATCTAGAGGAAAATTATGCGACATGTAAGAGTGTGCTGAACTATGTAGCGGCTCATTCCGAGCTGAACATGACAGCACAGACGATGCCATCTCCATTTGTTGTGTGTGGGCTGCCTCGCACCGGTACTACGCTGCTCTACAATTTACTTGCTTGTGATCCGGCATGTCGCGCGCCGTTGTTAACCGACATGTTGTTACCGATTCCACCTATTACTCGCTCTGATCCTACTCAACAGGCTCGATGGGATACCATAGTAAATAGATTGAAAACAAAGTTTCTCGCACTAGGATTGGAAGATTATGATCAGCTGCACTGTGCTTCGCATCCTCGTCTTTTGTACGAAGAAGACCTAAAAATTCTTGAACAATGTGGTATTAGTACAGCTTATCCGTTGTTCGCATCCCATAACAATCCAGAAATTGAAACATGGTTTCTCAAGGACACAAATAAGGACTTTGCCTACGAATATCATAAGATATTTCTACAAATGTTGAATAGTGTCGATGCGCCACGTTCTCACTGGCTCTTGAAAGCTCCGATTCATTCACTCTTCCTTAACACTCTCCTCCGTCACTATCCTTCAGTCTCACTCATCATCATCCATCGTCCGTTGCATGAAGTGATACCCTCAGCTGCTCGTCTGGCTATTGTGACTTGCAGCGCATATTTTGATTACGAGAAGCCCGATGCCGCCGTGGATAAATGCACCTTAGTGGAACACTACTTACATATGCTTGATGTTAGAATTCGTCGTATAATAGCTTTTCGTCGTTCTCATCAGAATCTTCCTATTTTCGACGTAAAATATGATGAAATCATCGCACAGCCGATCGATACCATTCGTCGTATCTATGACCACTTTGGACTTGTTTGGTCAAAGGAGTTTGAGTCGACCATGCGCACTTGGCTTCGTGAAAATCCTCAAGGCAAGCAAGGACGCAACACCTATACTCTTGAAGAGTTCGGACTGACGCGCGAGTCCATTGAACAATGCTACGAGGAGTATGAGAATATGTTTCTAAAATCCCAACCACCATCGAATACAGATTATGACAACACAAAAAATACGAGTCCTTCTGTCGAAAATGTTGACGTTGCGACAAGTTCTGGATAGTAACCTTTGAAAGACTGCTTGCTCTGTCAGTCAGTTTAATAAGACATGTATGATGATAGCTAGATGCCAATACACAAGCAAATCTAACATACACCCATTAACTGTATCCATCTGTACTCAAATTTTAATCGCATATAGAACGTTGGAACTTAAATAAGTTTCTTTCTCAATAATAATTATCATCTGAAGCCATCGCCTTGTTTCGGAAAAAACAATCTACTCTGTGACATCGCTAGACCAACTTAAATACTTTTTGTGACGAAACGTCGATTTAAACTTCGAAATTTGAAAAACCTGTTTTTATCTATAATCCGCTAGATTAATCGTTGCTACAGACTGTTGAAGACCATTAGAGATGATTATATGCTGACCTTGCGATGCGCTGAGTTGAACACAGGCAATTCATTTGAAATAGGTCCATCTTGTTTTGATATTTTCATCCAAGAAAGATTGTGTTGAAAGTTTCTCCAGTCGTAAATTAAATTGATATGAAAGCCCGTCCACCTTTCTTCATTTTGGGTTGGAAAGAAATTTTTTGCGTTTTTTTTAGAAAATTTTCTTTTTATGTTGTAACTTCAAGAATACAACTAGCTTTCAACAGTGTATGCTCCATTACTATCTATGACTTGTCGCCAACGCTCTGGTAGAGAAAGGATCCCCCGTTCATACAAGTTCGGAAACTGTTGACCGAAGAAGTTGACGAGATCCATTTTGAGGTCGCTCTCGTTGTCGAATTTTTTCTCGCCCAAATGATTGGAAAAAGAAAGGAGTAAATGGTAGTTCGTGGGAACCAAGTCTAGAGAATAAGGCGGATGTGGAATCGTAATCCATCGGAGCTGCCATAATTTTGTACGCGTCGACTTTGTAATGAGAGATCTGGCGTTGTCCTGTAAAAAATAAATTCTATTTTGCTTCTCTTGGAATTTTGCTGAAATCTGGTCTAATTCAGGGGTGATACTTTAACTTTAAAATACTTTAAAAAAAGTTTAAAGTTAAAGTGTGATACTTTAATACTTTAACTTTAATAAAAGTAGGCATAAAAATCAAAAATAACTGTTAACACTTCGTGTTCTATTCTATTAGGTTGAGGAAAAAGTTCGTGCGCCGTGTTAAAATATTAATATTTT
>JAJEKB010009409.1:0-26881 GCA_022393335.1 Macrotrachela quadricornifera | reverse complement strand
TGATATTACGCTTTATATGTGTTTTATTAATAGTAACAAACATTATCTTCAACACTTTATTATTCTTTTTATAGGAAGAATATTGTGAGTGGTAGTTTTATTGAAAAAAAAACTTTTAAATATCTATAACCATTTTACACTCCTTACAATCGCATCGTCGAGACATCAATTTTCTGAATGTTTGTTTTCAAATAAAATAAACATTCCTCCAAAGAATAAAAATCTGTATATTGAATAATCTTGAAGTTATATAATAAGCCTCGTTTTATGAGGGAACCTTCTGAGATGCTAAAAAGCTTTTGAGCCCAAATTTTGTCCATAAGTGGGGAATATATAGACTAGAAAAAGCCTAAGAGGATATAGGTCCAAGTTAACATTTGACTGAGATATCGATCTTTTACTATGATTTTCCAATGAGACCCCATTTTCTCAATAAAACGAATGTTTCGAGTTTCGTCATGAAACTTTAGTTTTACTGAGAAGATGGAGTCTCATTGGAAAATTATAGTAAAAGATCGATATCTCAGTCAAATATCAACTTGGGTCCATATCTTCTTAGGCCTTTTCTAGTCTATATATCCCCTATCTATGGACAAAATTTGGGCTCAAATGCTTTTTAGCATCTCGGAAGGTTCTCTCGTTAGAAGTCCTACATGTTGCGAGTGCGAAAAAAGCTTTCCTATAATGTGATATATATGCTGCAATGATTATTAAAAAGTACATTTAAATACGCCATTAACATCTATTTATGTCGATCAGCATCATCACATCATTTATATAATAATCAATGAGTATGCGTTCACCCACTCGAAAAATCTTCACTATTTGCATATCGGAAGAAAATGTTCTAAATCTTTTATAACGATTGTAAAATACTATCTATCATGAACCTACTTTCTTTTGTAGCATATCACAATGGATTCTAATTCGGCATCAGCTTTTCTCACTTATCTTACTCAAAAAATTATTTTCTATTGTCCAATTATTATTATGATTACGGGAACTATTGGATGCTTTTGCAATTTTATTACATTAACTTCATTCAAATTAAGAAAAACTTCATGTTCACTTTATTTTCTTGGTGCTGCTATATTTGATCTTTTCACACTTGATTTTGGCACATTAACACGATTTCTTTCTGATCATTTTGGATATGATCTACAGAATCGATCACACATTTATTGCAAGATACGGCAATATCTTGTTAATTTCTTTCCCGCTGCTGCTACATGTTTCATTGTTCTAGCAGCTATGGATCGTTTCATGTCCACTTCATCGAAACTAGTCTATCGATTACTCGCTACAATCAAATTTGCCAAATGGATAATCATTCTTTCTATGATTATTTGCATTTTATCATACATACATTATCCAATATACGTGGGCTTGAGACCAACATGTGCTTTACAACCAGGAGTATACAGTGTTTTTACAGTAGTATTTAGTATACTTTGGACATCCTTCATTCCACATTTTCTCATGCTTTGTTTTGGATTTGGTATTTATTGGCATATTCACACAATCCATCGTCGAGTTCTCCCTATTAATAGTCGACAAAAACGAATACAACGTGTAGAAATACACTTTGTCATTGTAAATTCATTTTTATTGTATTCATTTGATATTCATTTATTTTTTTTCATTTATAGATGATGTTATTTCAAGTTGGTATATCATCTTTATTAATTTTAACTCGAATAGCATATTTTTCATATAATATAATCACAACTAATGAACAAAAGACAACTTATCAAAAAGCTTTAGATACATTATTTTCTCAAATAACAACACAATTATTTTATTTGAATTATGCTAAATCATTTTATGTTTATACTCTATCCAGTAAATATTTTCGAAGTGTATTTATAGCAAGAATTACAAAAATTTCATGTCGATTCGCACCTGATAGAAGAAATAATTTGAGAATCCAACGACGTTTGAATGAATATGGAACTAGAAATTTGGGGACATCTCGTGTTTAAAGAACCTTTCAAAAATAATCGTAAATGATGAAAGAAAAAATGACATTTTTATTTTATTGAAACTTGGTGAACTCTGAATTACGTATTGAATAAATATCGAGCAATGTACTAAAAATGTTTAAACATCAGGCATAATTATTTATGAAGTTAATACAAATTTATTTATTCATAGAAATAACAGTTGGACTACGAAAACAAACTTTGACTTTTTTGTATTTTGTACAAAAAGTATTCATATTTTATGTTGTTGAATGAAAAAGATGTTGTGTGAATGAGTTGTTATAAATGAAAAAGATATTTAAATAAAATTACATGGTTTGATGTCGTATTTATACATTAACATAGACTAAGTGGATTAGACAATTTACTAATGTAGAGAAACTCAATCCGTTTCATGTGCAGATAACGAAAAGGTAAAACTTATATTTTGATGATCGTTTCTTTAATATTTGATAATAATATTATAAGTAAAATGTGACTATAGATTATCGTAAGAAACCTCAAAGAAAATAAAAACATTCAACATACAATGTAATAATATTTTTTCTTTTAACCTATCAGTAGAACTTCTAATAGAATGATCAAGGTAGAAATTAAAATAAAAATCCTAATTACAACTGTGTTTAGAGTTTTATTGTATGCATCAGAAATATGGACACTAAAGGAAAGTGGGAAAAAGAAATTACTAGCATTTGAGATGAGATGCTATCGTGAAATATTAAAAATCAAATGGATAGGTATAGTATTAAATGAAGCTATAAGAAAAATGATATCCCGAAAAATTACTATATTAGATATTCTAAAGAAGAGGAAGCTACATTTATTTGACCATATTTCTCGAATAGATAATAGTAAGTTAGTAAAACAAATAGTATTCTCTAGAACTAATGGAAAATCTCGAGTTGGTTGTCCTTCTAGAGAATGGTTAGATGATATCATAGATTCATTCAACTGCAATATACAGGATCTTTTCCATCTAGCTCAGAATGGGAAAAGGTTGGAAAGATCTTATTCTTTCATCTATTGGCGCCGACGAGAGATAATCCTATGGAACCTTTTTATTTTATTTATTGACAGTAGAACTTAAGCGAAGAAAGAAAAGACTGACTCTTTAATTATAATGTAAACACACTTCAACCAATGAGACATCTCAATAAATTTACGTACATTTTTATTCATTCGTATTATTTAGTAGATAACACTATTTTTAGTTTGTATCACAATTGAATTATTACAAAGATGCAAAATAATCTTTTCTTATAGAACTTTATAACTTTTTAATAAACACAAAAATAATCTAAGACATATGCTTATTCCAGTATGACTTGTAAAGAATACTAATTAACGTAATACTATAAATATCTTAAAGAGAACACTAATCAAGATTAACTATAAGAGTTAACTATATGTTCAATGAATATTTCTATTATTTATGTTCATTGCTATGAAGAAATAGAAATTACGGAGAATTTTGATTTTTGCAGTAATTTTCACCATTGATCCATTCCATTCTTTATCGAATATGACTTTTCAGTATATCTATGGGTTGTAATTTATTTTTATATTTTGCATTTAGCTTTGGTTTAATTATTTTTCCGAAATGCTTTCTAATCATCTTATAGAATGACGTCTTTCTTTTGTTTCTCTAAGCTTTTTGCGTAATGTGTATTAATTAACATGCGAAGCATCTATATAGTGACGTAGCGCGAGTTTTCTTTATATTTTTCCTTCATTATTATATCTGTATGCATCAAAAAAGCTTTGTTTGTGACGCTATGATCTCGAAAACCGAAGATCAGAAAATTATGATTGAAACACCATATGAGAATATGAAGACCAAATTTATACCATTCGAAATGTATTTCTAAATAGACACTTTAGCTTCTTTACGGGAAGTGCTGAATAAGACGAATTTTTTCAAAGTTTAGGTTTATTTTTTGATTTGAGATAATTAAAACGAAAGATTAGATGGTACTCGAGTACCAAATGTGATGCGAAACCGAGAATATCGATTATCAAAATTTGTAAAAAGAAATATTTGTTTCAACACTTAAATACGAGTTTCGATTACTCAGTTAATCGAAATCGAGGAAAAATTCAAAATGCAGACATAATAAAATTCATCATTACGACAACTCTATCTCTACTTATCAATCCATTTCTAAGAAACATTATCCACTAATTAACTGCATTCATAGCTTTTATTGGAAATAAAATCTCTAATGCGAAGAGAACGGCACCTACGTTTATGTCAAGCTTTCGTTTTAATTATCTCAAATACCGGAAAAAAAGAAAATCCACAATAAAATTTGTCTTTTCTCGAAACCTTCTGTAATCAAGCAGGACGTCGTGATAAGGATCTAGAAAGAAATGTTAGCAGTTTGATCTCGATATTTTTATCTTACGTTGAAACGAGTATTCTTTGACTTTCCATTCTCGAGATTATCACACGAGAAAATAACTATTTTTGATGCGTGCGTCGAGTGATGACAGAAGAAAAACATAACTTACAATTAATTAATAGAACTATACCAATTTTTGTTATACTTATACGTCATTGACGATAACATCGCTCATCAATAATTTTTTTTATAAAACTTATAAATTTTACAATGTTAATAGTTATCTTCATAAGATTTTTTCAATTTATCGTACTAAGATATTGCATGTTTCAATTGTAGTCTGTACGTCAATTAAGAAGAAAAATAATTGAACAAAAATGAATAGATTTCTCGTTTCATTCCCACTAAATAACTAGATGGTAGTCCAATTTCACTCGACTATAAAATGCGGTGCGAAGCTCGATTTCGAAATCACGATTTAGACATTTTTAGATATTTTCGAATATTCATCATTATCGTATAATCGTGTGAGTTGACCTTGTTCGCTCTATCGAATTTACATTGATCTAATATAAGAGTTTATCTAGAGATGTTGAGAAAATCATTTGTTTAAAAATTTGTTTGAATCAATCAGCTAATAGAATTCGCATTAAGGAATCGAAAAGTAGACATGGGGAAGTTCATTACTATGTAACCTTCACTAATCCTTATCAACATGTTTTGAAGGAAAAAGAAAATCGATTGATCGATTAATTATTTTTCTGATTCATTATCTTGTATCAGATGTTCACACAATTGTATACATAAAATTAGTCATTTAGTAAAAAATGGCGCCTAATGTTTTTTGCTGTTTTTATTTTAATTATCTTATAATACAAATTTCATAAAAAAATTGTGTTTTTTAGGAACTATATGTAAGCGAACGAAATCTCACCATAAGTTTCTGATAACAAATGCTATCGGTTCGATCTCAATATTTTCATCTCGCTTTCGAACAAATATTTTCTGATTTTCTATTCTCAAGATCATCATGAGATAAAATATCAAATTTTCATGAATACGCCGAGAAAGTAAGAGACTAGATGGCATCTCGACTTTTTCGGGAATGCGAAGTCAGATGCGAAGCGATTTTTATCAATCATCCGTTACATTTTCAGCTGTCAAATAGTTGTTCTGTTAGAATGGCGCCTAACCTTTTTTTTTCGTTTTAATTATCTCACATCGAAAACAAACTAACGTTTGAAAAAAATCGTCTTCTTTTGACGCTTTCAGTGAACAAACTAAAGTCTCTATTTAGGAACGGATTTCAACTGGTATAAATTTGATCTTCATATTTTCATATGGTGTTCCAATCATAATTTTCTGATCTTCGGTTTTCAAGATCGTAGTGTTACAAAAATACAACATTTTTGATGAGTACGGATATAGTAAAGAAAGAAAGAAATAACTCGATAATCAAAGTCTTGGCTTTGAACCTTGTATTTTTCAGTATTTGAGACAATTAAAACGAAAAGAAGACAAAAAAGTTAGGCGCCATTCTCTCTGCATAACAGATTTTTCTGTATAACAGCTGTGAATACATCTGATGATAGATAATGAATTAGACAGATAATTAAAGTAACGATCGGCAGTGTTCACTCGAAGAAAGATGATAAGTATTGATAGAGTTCTCATGCTGCTGAATTTCGTTGTCTACAGTTTGAATTTTTTCTGAAATCTTACTTTCTCGACAATATTCACAGACAGGAAATATGATTCGATAAATCCGAAACAGCTTGTCGAGTGTCTGTTGCGTTCGTGTTCAATCATCGAAACGAATATACATTTTTAATGAAATACCGATTTTTCGATAATCGATATTCTCGGCTTCGCATCGCATTTCATAATCGAGTGACAGTCCCCTTCTGATTTCAGTGAAACTTCGTCTATAGATACTCTATAGTGCCCTAGTCAAAACCCTAAAAGGGTTGGGTTCCTATTGAAATATGGCGAAATTATCAGATATCCAATATGTCCATTTCTAAAAAAATTCTGTGGGGGACCCCAGGTACGAAAAAATCGTATTTTTGAATTTTGGTCTCAAACACCGTGCAAACAAAGGTCTCAACTAAACTAGCTTGTGTAGAAAAATTTAGAAGCTTTGAACAAAGTCTCGCCGAGATACAGAACTTTCAAATCTTAAGTCCTTTTCCATGAATAGTGTATGGAACATACATTTTTTGAAAGCTTCATATCTCGGTGAGACTTTGTTCAAAGCTTCTAAATTTTTCTACACAAGCTAGTTTAGTTGAGACCTTTGTTTGCGCGGAGTTTGAGACCAAAATTCAAAAAATACGATTTTTTCGTACCTGGGATTCCCCACAGGGTTTTTTTTAGAAATGGACATATTGGATATCTGATAATTTCGCCATATTTCAATAGGAACCCAACTCTTTTAGGATTTTGACTAGGGCACTATAGAGTATCTATAGATGAAGTTTCATTGAAATCGGAAGGGGGCACCTGACAATATTCCCTCGTAAGTCTAACAAACAAAACTGATCTTTTGACATCATTACTACCACCGTTCGTTATGAATATTATTCAATTGATATGCTTTCCTAGATTTTCTTTTTTGTTCTAGTAGTTAATGTTGATGTTCACTTATATTTCCTTGTCGCTTTTGTTTTCGACATCGAAATACACGTTCTTTATTTAGTTTTCCAAGGTGCTTTTCACCCATGAGCAAAACTTCTCTAATCGTCTCAGTTAATAATAAACTTTGTTCTTTCTTTTTCATTAATACAACTATTATTTATATTATTCATTATAGTTTGTTACTATAAAATACAACGCCAATAAAAAAAATAGATTTAATAAATGAAAATTACCACAACCAAACAAACATAACACCTGAGTTTTATATCATCCTATTGGTATTCAACGAAAATTTGTCTGCAATAGAGAGAAACAAAATCAAAAAATGATTTATATATCGCACCTGATCGCATCCAATAATAACTGTCTGTATAGGGAGGAAGAGTAAGAAAACTTTACGTCAAAACTTACACTGACATTTTTAATATTCGTTTCATAAAACAGATTAGAAAAGTTATTAGTATACGATTCGATGCGTCTTCATCTTCTCTTTCCAACTGTGAAAACTGTACTTCTCTATCTTGTCGCTATCAAATATTATTCAAAAATTATTCACAAGCATTCATCTTCATACAAGCAACACATATACGAAAGAAACAGATCTTATCAAAATTTTAGTATTATGACGTTAGTTGAATAGCAATCAAATAGCATAAAATGATACAATAAAAGACGTTATATCTACCTATAAAAAAAGAAAATTTTTTTGTTTACTATAAGGAATTAAGACTCTAGCCGTACTAATTCTGGAATCCCTAAATATATAGTATATATATATATATATATATATTTGCTAAGAATGGTTCTTTTATTCCAATCTTTGGTATTTACCTTAGTTCCGGCATTCGATTTGGCGCTGTTAACTATATGAAGTAAACAATGATGTTCGACAAGAAAAAAAACTTTTTATTAAAATCTATGACATTCAATGGAATTTCCCATCAAATGCATCAAGTTCATCAATTATAGTATAAAAAAACTTTTTTATATTTAAAATCAGAAGGAATGTTTATAAGACGGACTTTTTCGATGAGTGCTCGTTGTTCAACATCGGATTTTCTTCGAGTATGTGCATTGCACTTCGGTCTCTCTTGAGTGATCTTAAATCACGTATGTTCACTCGAAATTTCTCTTGAATTAAATTATAAGGCTTTGATAGTTGTACTTCAACTTCATCTTCGTTCATTGCTGGTTTATCTTCTAATTGCCGTTTAAGTTGTTCATGATGAATATTTTCTTCAATTTGACTCACTTTATTAATAAACATCGATCAGGTTGCAGGTTTTCTTAATATCTTACTATATTCCGGTTCGAAAATATAATGTATATAAATATCTCCAAGATCGTTTGCCAGGAATATTATTTCGTTCTCCTTTTTTTCCGTGATCAGATCAGTAATGATATGCTTCTGGTCTTTCAATTCCTTTTCCATATTACAAATTCGTTGGTTATTATTTTTAATAAAGTCTTTTAATTCATTGATTAAATCACCTGAGACTGATTCAAGATCTTTGTCTTTCATGTGAATCTTAATGGTATTTAAAGCATTAATCACTGAATCCATCGATTGTAGCATTAATGAATTCCATGTTAAACTTTTGTTGATCAAATGTAAAAATGCGTCATAGAGGGCATTTGATAATAAATCCATTTGTTGATCGTTCAATGATTGTGTAATAGGCTTCAGTATTTCTTGAGACAAGAATTTTTTTACATCGTTTTTAACCTTTGTTTCTTCTGACATATTAGAAAAAAAATAAATAATCTACAAAAGAAATATTTGATTTTTTTATAACGAGATAATGAGATTAGGTTATCAACTTTTTCATTCGAAGATAAAACCATTCAATCGATTTATTCGTAATCAAAGGAGTCAAACATACTAACAAAAATATAACGAATTAAAAATGAATTAATAAACAAACGGCATAGACCAATCACATTGCTTGATTCGTTTTATTTTTTTCCGTGTGTTCGACGGTCATCAGAAGTAAACCAAACTCGAATACATAGTATTCATTAAAGAGAAGGAAAAATTTCAACTACATGTCGATTTTCTAATTATTAAAAATAAATAAAAAAAAAAAACTTTTAAAAAAAATGTAAAATAAAAAAAGATGTTGTAAATAAATAATTTGTAGAAGGTTAAGTTAAAAGTAGGATAGTTGTTGATAAGTAGAAGAAATCAATAAGGAAAAGTCAGTTAGTTGTTTTCTTTTTCAGCAAGGTTAAACAATGAGTGATTTTTGATTTATTCGTTCGTAACCATGCACCAATATTTTATTTTTATTTAATAAATAATAATTTATCAATATCTTTTACTCATTTTTTTCATTGTTTTTACTTTTAATGACAAAAAGATTTTTTTTAAATTAAGGTAAATCCGTGTTACGTCTTCAACGTAAAACAACATTACCATCGAATTGTATTTATAATTCCACATGTTCATACTCAATAAAAGAATGTGATATGTCAACATTGTCAAATATTCGTGGTGGAGTTTATTGTACAACAATAATTAATAAAAATGAAAATGATTCAATTATTGTTGGAAATATGGATTGTATATATGATCAAGAAACAAGTAAAACATGTAAAAATCAAATTTTATATTGTAAGTTTTAATTTTTTTCTTCTTTTTATAAACTTTGAATCTTTTGTTTCAGTATGAATTCATCTGAAATCACTCCAACATCAACTATTTCTCCATGTAAATATTTCAAATAAATATTTCTTCTTGAAAAACTCTTTTTTAGGTGAAAAAAATGTTGTAAAGAATTATTATGTAAACCAATATCAATTATAATTTTATGTTCAATTCTTAAATTAATTTCAATATTAATTGTTATTTGTTTTCTTAATAGAAAAAAATTTCTAAAAAGTCGAAATAAAGTTTGTTGTTTATTAGGAAAATCAACAAACATTAAACATTCACAAGAAATTATTCAAGAAAATGAAAAATTATTACAAACAAATCAACAACTTCATTTTAATGATTTAATTATTGAAAATATTATTAAAACAGGTCGATTTTCTATTATAGATCAGGGAAAATTTAATGAAAATAAAGGCGATTAAAATTTTATCAGATAATAATCAAGATTTATTTCAAAATGAAAAACAAATTTATTCTTTACCATATATTCAACATGAAAATATTCTTAAGTAATTATACACTTCTTTTTTATTTGGGATTTATACATTGAGAACGTTCGTTTGCAAATTAAGTTCCAGAAAATTTGTGGTTTTTTAGAAGATCATTAACTCGGGAACAAAACATTCGTTTGCGCGAAAGCTTTTTGTACATTGTAGACAACGGAGAGGAGGGGGGGGAGAGTGGAAAGCGGATTTCATGTATCCCGGATACGGTAAAGAGACAGATGAAACAATGGAAAAAGAAGCGAATTGTATACAATGGGACTATCGACGTGTTACTTTGAATACAGAAGTTTTACTGATTAAAAAAAGAATTTGTAATGTATTTTTCGGTAATAAGTGCATCTTTTTATGCAGTGATGGATTTAAACTCAGAACAAAGACTATCAATAAATATAGTGTCTGTTATTTATATGGGCTCAGCATTCCTCAATATAGGCAAGACAACCGCTCGAGTAAAGTAATATAGAAAAACTATTCATTTTCTTCAACAGGGGCGGTGTTAAGAGGTAAACGCAGGAGAGGATATTCCAGAAAATGGGAGAAAAGTTTCTCCATTTTCCTGCTTTTTCCTCCCAAATCGGAGAAAGCTCCAGCCCAGGTTGCGAAAGCAGGAGGGGAGTATCCTTCCTCAAAGCCCCTCCAGTCGCGCCGTCACTGTTCTTCAGTATATCCTACACTATCACCTTTTATTCAGTGAGAAAAAGGTGGATCTAGGTATCCGCTTTTTCTCCTTTGGTCCTGAGGATATCAAACCTACCCTTTCCCCTTCTTCAAAGTTCAAAAATATAATTTTTTGTCGAGTTCTCGCAAAGTTCTTTTAATCAATTTCTAAGAATTCATCGAATGACTAACATATCTTGCATATACATGATTGATGTAATGTACGAACGTCTTGATATGTTTAATAGCCCTATTGTTATTGAAATCGGTCATCCTTTCTGTTCGATTCTATTTGTAAAGATTGTAATAAACAAAAATTTAGAGATTATGGTTATGCAACAAAGAATACAAATAATTATTTAATAACTGAATTAAGTGAAAATGGTTCATTACGTGATGTTCTTCGCTTACGTTAATTAAAAGATAAAAATGAATTAATATTAATTGGTAAACAAACATCGAATGGTATTGAATATCTTTATAATGATTTTCGAAATCGAAATGAAAATGATTTATATACTCGTTCTTCAATTGCACATAGAGATTTAAAATCTGAAAATATTCTTTATATAAATGAAAATAAATTAGTTATTTGTGATTTTGCAATGTCAATTAAACTTGATCAAATACAAAATTCTCCAAATGAACAACAACAAGTAAAATATATAAATTTAAAAAAAATAAAATAAAATTTTTTAATTTAAAGATTGGAACTTCTTGTTACATGTCACCAGAAATTTTAGCTGGAACAATTGGATGTGAACAAAATGCTTTACTTAAATGTGATGTTTATGCTTTTGGAATTATTTTTTTGGGAAATTTATCAAGATATCCAAATTAAGGTGAACGAAAAATTTGATTTATTTTAATAAAATATTTTTCTCTTTTAGATCCAAATGAAATCTATGAAATGCCGTTTGAAAAACAATTAAATGAAAATAGTTTAAATATTCAAAATCCATCAGTAAATGATATGTTACAAATAATTAATTTAAATAGTCCAATTAATCGTTCTTTAATTAAAGAATCTAGGAGAAAATCTAATAAAAAATCTTTTAATGAAATTTTATCACCATTAGAACAATGTTGGGATCAAAATCCTAACGGACGTATTAATGCAGCTTTAGTTGCATTTAAAATACGATAATTATTATAGAATTAACTTTTTCTCATTTATTTATCTCGTTTTTATTTCTACATCTTTGTTTTTTTTCTATTTTGTCTTGTATAAACACACATGTAGAGATTTTCGTTTTGTTTTCTTTTTTTTTTAAATTTTTTTCATTTAAATCAAAATGAAAAGATTTATATTGACAATTTATAATAATATGTTTGTATTGCGTAAACGTCCATCAAATATTTCTCTCAAAACAATTTATTGTTAGAGATTTATTTTATTTGTTAATAAAAATTATATATATAAAGACAAATATGCCAGTTCTTGCAACACAATCGGTTGAATCGACTTCAAATGATCTTCAAGAACAACAGCCAACTGTTCAAATGAAAGATGTTAAAAATGGTAAAATATTATTCACATATTACATTAACCTTAAACATTTTAAATACAAATATATAGAATACTCCGCCTTTTGTTAGTGTTCGTTAGAAGCGGGTTGATAAGTATTGATAGAGTTCTCATAGTGATGATTTTTGTTGTTTACACTTTGAACTTTTTCTGAAACTTTACTTCCTCGAAAACATTCACTGATAGGGAATATGATTCGATAAATCTGAAAGAGTTTGTCGAGTGTCTGTTTTGTTCGTCTTGAATCGATGAAACGAATATACATTTTTTATGAACTACCAACTTTTCGATAACCGATATCCTTGGCTTCGTACCAAATTTCGTAATCGAGTGACACTCGAATACCATCCAGTTATGATTATTAACTTAACCGAAAAAGCTGTCTTTTACTAAATCTAACAAATAAAACAAATCTTTTGATATCATTACTACAACTGTCCGTTATGAGTATTATTTAATCAATGTGCTATCGAATATTACTCAAAAATTATTCACAAGCATTCATCTTCATACTAGCAACACATATACAAAAGAAAGAGATCTTATCAAAATTTTGGTATTATGACCTTAGTTGAATAGCAATTAAATAGCATCATATGATACAGGGAAAGATATTCTATCTACTCATGAAAAAAGAAATTTTTGTTTTGTTTACTTTATGGAATTAAAACTTTGACGTTACCACTTCTGGATTACTGTAAGCACGTAGTAAGGAAATTAACCCTTTGATAGGCGGTGGATCATATATGTATCTATTTTTTTTTCTTTCTATTCTCCCGTACTCCCTCCAGCTTTTCCCCTTCAAAAATCACCCATCAAAGGGTTAAATAAAAGTTTTATGGGATAAGAACGCATACTTTCGATATTTATATTTATAAGTCGAGTAAATTTCCTAATTTGATCAACAAAACACAACTAAAAATATTTTATAAAGGATAGGCCAGAAATCGTGACTCGGTCTATATAATTAATTTTTCTATATTAAGACATATTTTCAAAAAGCTTGTTTCTATGATAGAAAGATGTAGTAAAAGACACTCTACAAAACAGCCTATGACTGATCTCTTCCAACTCATAAAATAAGAAAGTTACAAGCTTAGAAATGTGCGTCACAAAAAGTAGAAATTAACCGTGGACAATAAACACACTGGCATAATTTAACTTTCTTACTATAATATATGAACCGGAAGTCCTTACTGGACTTGTATATTTAATATGTTTATATCAAAACAAATCTTTCAAAATTTGTCTTTGAGATAGAAAGATGCAATAAAAGACGCTCTACAGAACTGCCTATGGCTAATCCCTCTTAACTGATACAGTAAGAGAGTTAAATTATGTAAGTTGAATCTTCATGATTAATTTTTATTTTTTGTGACGCACATTTCTAAGCTTGTAACTTTCTTATTGTATGAGTTCGAAATGATCAGTCATAGGCTGTTTTGTAGAACGTCTTCTACTGCATCTTTCTACCATAGAAACAAACTATTAAAAATATATTTTAATATAGAAAAATTAATTATATAAATCGAGTCACGACTTCTGACCCATCCTTTAAGTAACACGTACTTTGATGAAGATGTCAACATACACTAATAATCTAGATTCAATGGAGTACTGTCATTTTAATTTTGAGATTATAAAAAATATCACTCAACTGTTTCAATGCGCAACTCCTTACTCAACTCTTTTTCTCAGAGCGCAAGATTTAAATAGTTAGAAATATTTGATCGTCTTCTTTTGTTTGGATACTTTATAAACACATAAACTTAACATTAACTAGTTTGATATTACGCTTTATATGTGTTTTATTAATAGTAACAAATATTATCTTCTACACTTTATTATTCTTTTTATAGGAAGAATATTGTGAGTGGTAGTTTTATTGAAAAAAAAACTTTTAAATATTTATAACCATTTTACACTCCTCACAATCGCATCATCGAGACATCATTTATCTGAGCATTTGTTTTCAAATAAAATAAACATTCCTCTAAAGAATACAAATCTTTATACTAAATAATCTTTAAGTTATATAATAAGCTTCGTTTTAAAAGTTTTACATGTTGCGAGTGCGAAGAAGCTTCGCTTTAATGTGATGTATATGCTGTGATGATAATTAGAAAGTACATCTAAATACGCCATTAACATCTATTTATATTGATCAGCATGATCACATCATTTATATAATAATCAATGAGTCTGCGTTCACCCACTCGAAAACTTTTCACTGTTTGCACATCGGAAGAAAGTGTTCTAAATCTTTTATAACGATTATAAAATACTATCTATCATCAACTTACTTTGTATTGTAGTATATTATAATGGATTCTAATTCAGCATTAGCTTTTCTCACTTATATCACTCAAAAAATTAATTTTTACTGTCCAATTATTATTATGATTATTGGAACTATTGGATGCTTTTGCAATTTTATTACATTAACTTCATTCAAATTAAGAAAAACTTCATGTTCACTTTATTTTCTTGGTGCTGCTATATTTGATCTTTTCACCCTTGATTTTGGCACATTATCACGATTTCTTTCTGATCATTTTGGATATGATCTACAGAATCGATCACAGATTTATTGCAAAATACGACAATATCTTATTACTGTGTTACCTACAGTGGCTACATGTTTTATTGTTCTAGCAGCTATGGATCGTTATGTGTCCACTTCATCTAAACAAAGCTATCGATCATTTGCTACAATAAAACGTGCCAAATGGATAATCATTCTTTCTATGATTATTTGCATTTTCTCATACATACACTATCTGATATACGCAGATTTGAGACCAACATGTGCTTTACAACCAGGAGTATACAGTGTTTTTATTGTAGTATTTAGTATATTTTGGACATCATTCATTCCACATTTTCTCATGCTTTGTTTTGGATTTGGTATTTATTGGCATATTCACACAATGCATCGTCGAGTTCTCCCTATTAATAGTCGACAAAAACGAATACAACGTGTAGAAACACACTTTGTCATTGTAAATTCATTTTTTATTTCATTCATTTAATATTCATTTATTTTTTTCATTTATAGATGATGTTATTTCAAGTTGGTATATCATCTTTATTAATTTTAACTCGAATAGCATATTTTTCATATAATATAATCACAACTAATGAACAAAAGACAACTTATCAAAAAGCTTTAGATACATTATTTTCTCAAATAACAACACAATTATTTTATTTGAATTATGCTAAATCATTTTATGTTTATACTCTATCCAGTAAATATTTTCGAAGTGTATTTATAGAAAGAATTATAAAAATTTCATGCCGATTCGTTCCTGATAGAGGGAATAATTTGAGAATCGAACAACGTTTGAATGAATATGGAACTAGAAATTTGGGGGCATCTCTTGTTCAAAGAACCTTTCAAAAATAATCCTAAATGATGAAAGAAAACATGACATTTTTATTTTATTGAAACTTAGTGAACTTTGTATCACGTATTGAATAAATATCGAACAACGTAGTAAAAATGTTTCAACATCTGGCATAATTATTTATGAAGTTAATACAAATTTATTTATTCATAGAAATAACAGTTGGACTACGAAAACAAACTTTAAATTATTCATATTTTATGTTGTTGAATGCAAAAGATGTTGTGTGAATGAGTTGTTGTAAATAAAAAAAATACATAAATAAAATTACATAGCTCGATGTCTTTCGTATGCATTGACATAGGTTAAATGGATTAGACAATTTACTAATGTATACAAATTCCATCCGTTTCATGTGCAGATAACGAAAAGTTAAAACATATTCTGATGATCTTTTATTTAATATTTGATAATAATATTATAAGTAAAATATGACTATAGATTATGTTGTGAAACCTTCTCAAAAATAAAATAAAAACATTCAACATGTAATGTAACATATTTTTTCTTTTAGTCTATCAGTAGAACTTAAGTGAAGAAAGAAAAGACTGACTCTTTAATTATAATGTAAACATACTTCAACTAATGAGACATCTCAATAAATTTACGTACATTTTTATTCATTCGTATTATTTAGTAGATAGCATTATTTTTAGATTGTATCACAATTGAATTATTACAAAGATCCAAAATAATCTTTTCTTATAGAACTTTATAACTTTTTAATAAACACAAAAATAATCTAAGACATATGCTTATTCCAGTATGACTTGTAAAGAAAACTAATTAACGTAATATTATAAATATCTTAAAGAGAAAACCAATCAAGATTAACTATAAGAATTAACTATATGTTCAATGAATATTTCTACTATTTATGTTCATTGCCATGAAGAAATAGAAATTTCGGAGAATTTTGTCTTTTGCAGTAATTTTCACCATTGATCCATTCCATTCTTTATCAGATATGACTTTTCAGTATATTTATGGATTGTAATTTATTTTTATATTTTGCATTTAGCTTTAGTTTAATTATTTTTCCGAAATGTTTTCTAATCATCTTATACACTGACGTTTTTCTTTTGGTTCTATAAGCTCTTTGTATAATGCGTATTAATTATTATTGCAAGATTATGAATCAACATAAATAATAAAGACAAATATGTAATAATATTTAGTACTGGATACAACCGTTCAGTTTTTTGCTATATCTCTAAATTCTTGAATATTCTGATTATCAATGTAAGTTAAGTACAATTTAATCGCATCTTTTGATTTGGCTGCAACAAACATTAAGATCAACTACCGTGCTTCTCCAGCTTCAAAAATTGGAGCAAGGTCAAATAATTATGTAAACTCTGATTTCATGATAATAAACTAAATCTCGTTTATTTTCAAGTGGAGACTAGTCATTGAAGATATCATCAAAAATGTTCTAAAAATAGAATATCTTACAATTATAGAGTGCAGTAGGTCTTATATAAATGTTAGTCATTACACATGTATAATATATAAATAGACAGCAATTTTAATGAGCAGGTTTTAATGAGTGACTAAGAGTAATCTTCAGTTTTCTAAGATTATTCTGATTGGTCTGCTATTTTTTTTTGAACAGTTTTAATCTTTCGAGAGATGTGTAATCAAAAACAATGATATATGATTGTTTTTCTAAGTAAAACTAAGTCTAGCTGTTTTAAAATGTTTATTTTCGTATCATCTGAATATGTTATTCATATCACATAATCAATTGTTAATGAGCAAATTTTTTTTTTGTACAAACCAGGGTTGCCAAATCCAAATTTTAGAAATCAGCAGTTGACAAGGAGATTTTGTATATAAAATCAGGAGAAAAATCGAGCTTTCCAAGAGAATTTAGACGGAAATAATAAGAATCATAGATCTTTCTTTCAGAGAAACAAATTGTCACTTCTACAAGCATTTCTAACTTTTTTTGTCAAGCCAGTAATAGGAATGCTTGTCTTTTAAGAGAATTAGACAGAAGTAGAAATAATCGAATGTATTCTACTATACTTGCAAACTGACCATTAATTTTAATTGTCAATTTGGGATCAGCTAGAGTATTTTGGATTCGATTTCTTTTACTATTTTTATTACTACATAAATGTTTCATACGACCATGAGAATCGATTCGCAATAAGCATTGGATGCCGGTATTGGAAAAGGAAACTGAAGTAGTTTTCACAAATTAACCACATTTTTATCGTGAAGAATAATTATTTGTCTTAGCTATGAGTCAATGATGTTCACCTAAATTCTCATGATTACATTTTTTAATACAAAAGGATTTTTTGAACTACTCTATTGAACGTATTGATTTGCAGGTACCGAAGTATCTTAAGGTATTTTCTGAACTTTCAACACCTGACTCTAAAATGTTTCTGATCGTTTTATAAACAAACTTTTTGAAAAATTCTTTCGCATAACTTTATAGAGACTGAAAAAAATCCAAAGAAGTAGCTTATGAGCACCTATATACTGGAAAATTTGTCATCAAGGTACACCTTGAAGATCCTGTAACATACTGGTAACAAGGTATCGTTGTAGGCACCCTGTCCAAAGATATCTCATTAAATAGGTACCCTGAATTCTGTGCATTTACCATACTAGATACCATTCTTTTATAAATTTTGATCTATAATGCTTACTCATTGTAGTGAATAAGAATGAAAAGTTATTCGATTTTCAACCATTATTCGATGAAATACTGCTACCATCATTTGCAAGTAAGCATCAATACAGATCATGAAAGAATATATAGTTTCAATGAGTTTGAAGGGCTCTTAAGGTTATCGTCTTGTAGTTAGCACTTTTGATAAACAACTCAGTAGATGATTTCGATCTAAAACTTTTTAGTTTTGTCATAGAATATCTGCTTTTAAGCTGATAATCTCAGTTTTGAATGAAAATGCAAATAGTTGTGTCGTCCTCTTACATTGGTCGATGTATCTGTTAATTACTACAACGATTCCATTTTTCTTCTCTGCCACATTATTGATTCAAAATGTAACTAAAACCGATGCTGCAAAAATAAATCAAAAATCAGGAGAAGTCAGGGGAAAATCCTTAAAATCAGCTCCTAAAATCAGAAGAATTTTTATTAGGAGACAGATTCGAAAATTAAGATTTGACAGCCCTAATATGAACGTATATGACGTACAATTTGCATATTAATAAAACTGTTACTTCTAATTTATATTATCAATATTTTAATATTTGACATTAAGTGATTGTATTTATAGATTTAAATTAATGGAATCGGATCTGGACTCAAATTGGTTTATGTTTGTCAATCAAAAAATTGGTTTCTATTGTCCGATTATTATTATGATTATTGGAACTATAGGATGCTTTTGCAACTTTATAACATTAACTTCATTCAAATTAAGAAAAACTTCATGTTCACTTTATTTTCTTGGTGCTGCTATATTTGATCTTTTCACCCTTGATTTTGGCACATTAACACGATTTCTTTCTGATCATTTCGGATATGATCTATACAATCAATCACAAATTTATTGCAAGATACGACAATATCTTGTTAATGTTTTACCTGCAATTGCTACATGTTTTATTGTTCTAGCAGTTATGGATCGTTTCATGTCCACTTCATCTAAACAAAGCTATCGATCATTTGCTACAATAAAACGTGCCAAATGGATAATCATTCTTTCTATCATCATTTGTATTTTATCTTATATACATTATCCCATTTTCTCGGATTTGAATCCAATGTGTACCTTACAGCCAGGGGTATACAGTGTTTTTATTGTAGTATTTAGTATATTATGGACATCATTCATTCCACATTTTCTCATGCTTTGCTTTGGCTTTGGTATTTATTGGCATATTCACACAATGCATCGTCGAGTTCTTCCTATTAATAGTCGACAAAAACGAATACAACGTGTAGAAACACACTTTGTCATTGTAAATTCATTTTTATTGTATTCATTTAATATTCATTTATTTTTTTCATTTATAGATGATGTTATTTCAAGTTGGTATATCATCTTTATTAATTTTAACTCGAATAGCATATTTTTCATATAATATAATCACAACTAATGAACAAAAGACAACTTATCAAAAAGCTTTAGATACATTATTTTCTCAAATAACAACACAATTATTTTATTTGAATTATGCTAAATCATTTTATGTTTATACTCTATCCAGTAAATATTTCCGAAGTGTATTTATAGAAATAATCGTGAATATTTTTCACCGATTCTTTCCTCATCGAATGAACAATGTAAGAATGCATCAACAAACTTTGAGAGAACATGCAAACATACAATTACAAACAATCCAGATTCATGCAACTTTAAAAACTCCTAGATATGACGAAACAGGAAGAATTTCTAAAGAAAAAGTTTAATTTGTCATTTCGTATTTTGAACATTTCGTGTAATTAAACAAAGATTCTATAAATGTAAATCAGTACATTTGATTGTCGTCATTAATCATATATATGACATCGTTCATATGTGTTTTATAGGCAAGACAATATGATCCGGTAAATTCATTAAAGAAGTACAGTAAATCATATCGAATATAGGTTTGAAACGTTCTTGATATATTATTTTACAAATAAGTAATTAAAATAAACTAATTATATAAAAAGAAATTGCCTTCATAAATGAAATGTTTTAGTCTGCTGTATTGTTCAATCAAATCTTTGAAGAATATTATCAGATAGTACCAAGATATTGCAACTAGATTCGAAAAAAAAGTATTCAAGTCTTTTAAATATAGTATTATTTCAAAGTAAAGCTCTGTGCAATAATATCTATTGCTTTAAGTCATAATTGATTCATCAATAGTTTTTAATTGTAATTTTAGCTTGTGATGTGCTTTTGATCCTATATGATTCTTAAATTTCAATCTTATTTTACAATAAAATGAGCTATTCTTCTAATCTTTCTTTCAATTTTGAGATCATCAATATATGTAAATTAAAAATGTAAAAGCATGATAAGTACGAAGTTTATATGTATTTTTAAGCAAAACATATGACAAATCTCATTTTTGCATGTTTCCTTGGTTCATGAGAAAATCTTCAAACGAAATTGAATAATCTATGTCTTAGAAAATTTGATACTAGTTTGCTTCTAATCTTTCTTATGTTTATATATATTTAAGATCAGGATTGGCAGAAAGATAAATTATTTTTCTCGCAAATGAATTCAACTACAGAACTCGTAGAAACATCAATAGAACCAAGTGAAGCATTCTTCATTGGCATGTTTTGTTTTATTATTGTCTTAATTTTAATTGGCACAACCATGTCACTAGTTTTTATAATATCAATCAGCATGATTAAATCACTTCAATCTATTTCCAGTCTTTTATCCTGCAATTCATGTGTTTTAGGTCTATTCTATTTTATATTTCATATATTTTATGTTATTCTAGCATTTTATCCATTGCCTACTTATCGACAAAATTCAATTTTATGCCAAATTATTGGCTATATGTATTCCGTAACATGTTGTGGTATTAGTTGGTCTCATGCAATTCTCGCAATTAATCGTCTTTGTTATTCAATTTTTCCACAACATCGATGGTTACTAACGTATGCATTCGCATGGTATCTCATTGCTATCCATTGGATATTAACATTTATTTTACCATTACCACTCATATTCTTTAATGCATATCAATATCAACATGCATCGCGTCTATGTATTCTTACTACTCGACAAACAACTACAGCAGTTACGGGTGCCATTCTCTTTTATAACATTCCTTTTACTAGTGTTATTATTGTGTATATTATTATATGGTGTCATGCACGTCGAACACATAATACAAAAGTTTCTCGTTCCACTCGTGACTTTGCTATCATGCGTCACATTCTCACATTAGTAATAATCGATATAATCTGTGGACATCCATATATAGTTCTTATTCTACTTGATTATCTTGATATAGCTATTAAAGAATTCTATTTATTTGTTACTGTTTTTATCACACTTAGTGTTACAGCTAATATGTGTGCAATATTTATATTTAATCGAAAATTGCGTAAACGCTTGTGTTCGAAACAATTCTTTTGGCGTAAAGCGTTATTGAACATAAGCAAAACTTCCTCACCAATAATTCCTATGCGTACTTCAACATACAGTGTTATAAATAACAAGATGCCAATCGGTACTACAAGAACTCCAACTAAATACGAGATGGATACTATTGATGAGTAACATTAGTATTAGATAATTTATACAAAATGTCTACTAAGTTTTAACTTTTCATGTTTTTATATGTATTTACATGTTTAATATATAACTTATTTGATATATTGTATATTTTTCATATTAATGTATGATTGTTCTAAAAAAAGAACAAATAGTCAGAAAAAGTATTGATATAAAAATTTTTACATGATATAATCACAAAAATATGACGATTTTGGTCTTTCCGATATAATTAAATATTTTGAGCTAATTGATTGTTTAGACGGAAAATTTTTATTTCAAATTGTCTAAATTTATATGAAAAAAGATAAAAATTGCGCATACATTTTTCTCCTTTCTTTAAATCAATCACAACCAGTAAATGAGTCGTACGAAATCTGCTTTCATGTAAAGATGAATTAACAAACAATGCTTTTCCTAATTCATCATTGTTTTTATAATGTCCATATCCACGATGTACATGACCAAAAGCATGTAGTTTTTGTTTAATAATCGTGGACACTTAGTTAAGTAATTCTTCAGAATCAAGAGGAGATTTATCAGATGATCTATATAATATAAAATAAAATGGACCGTGTGTGAGAACAACATCTATATCGCCTGGTATTTCAGACCAATGACGATGAGTTTTATTTGAATCTTTAAAATGTTCAGATAACGAATCCTTACTTAAAAAAAGAATGAGTCAAAAAATTTTACAATAAAAATATTTTATGAATATACAGCTTCCATAAAATTTCCATCTTGACTCAGAATTTTATCTAATTTCCGAAAGTTTCGATTTCACTTTCTGTTCCATTACGAGTGAAATCACCTGAATGTAGTAAAATATCATCGTCGAGAACAATGAAATTATAGTTGATACTGATAAATCTAAATCATGACATAAAAGTTACTAGACTATTGTCCGTCCAAAAAAAGAATGGTCCGTGAGTATTTTTTGAATAACTTTTGAACGATGAAAGCTAGAGAGCTGCGGTTTTCACCATTGCAAAGAGGAGACGAAGACGCATCGAACTGTGCATTATAAAATAATTTCACATACTCTTCTCAAAGACTTTAATCGACATTTTTGAAAAAGAACATTGTGTAAGGTGAGTGATGTGATTTTTCAATAATTTTCTATGCAATTGAACGGCTAGCAGAAGATCTACAAGCTATACGTAAAGCCAAGACTTTTAGGTCTATTCAATCAAAAGTTATAAGTATCCTAGTGGAAATTCTTAGCAGTTTTTTGTATTAATTTCTGTAAAAAAAGTCACTTTTTCTGTTTTTCTCATGAAATAGAAATTCAATTTTTCGGCAATATTTTTCGAAAATTGTTTAAAAAAATTTTGAGAAGTTTCCTGAAAACACCTGTACTATACGAATTGATGCGTCTTTATCTCTTCTTTGCAATGGTGAAAACCGCAGCTCTCTAGCTTTCATCGTTCAAAAGTTATTCAAAAAATACTCACGGACCATTCTTTTTTTGGATGGACAATAGTTATACTATTAGCATTCATTTTCCCCATTTAACATTAAAAAATGTCACATACAAAACAAATAGTTATGACAAATAGAAATTAAGATAAGAGAACCTTTCTCTTTTCCTTGATCTAGTAATTCCACAATTCAATATAATGAGCCACACGACAAAAAAAACATCAACTACTCTTAATAATCAGTTTTGATCTCGTATTTTATAATATTTTTGTTTTAGATGATTTAATTTATTCAGAAACAAAATAAAATTAATTCAAAAGATCAACTTAGTTTGTATCAAGAATATTATTTAACATATATTAGATAAATTTTATCTATCTCAAATGAAATTCACATCTGTTCTCAGTCCATAATAAGTCTTCTCATGATTTTATTCAAGTAATACATGCGATTTTATTATTCATCATTGAAACAGAATATTCATTTGAAATAGATCAAAATCTTTCTGAAACAAATTCTCATCATAATTCAAATCAATAACATCACTTAAAGAAAAGATTACTTCAATAAAAATAAATATTACAATAAGACTTTGAAATCGATAGAATCAGTTTTGATAATAAATATAATCAGCTGCATCAGGTGAAACACGATCAATAATTACTCATCATCTTCTATCAATCGCAATTATTTCAACTTATAAAAAGAAAACCTACGAAATGATTAATTTTAAAAATTATTATTTAAATGAAACAGACTTAGAACTACTATATTTAATTTAGAAACTATTCGATATTTGATATGATTTTTTAATGTGATTATGAATAAATTGTTTATCTTGATAAAATAGATAATAAATTTGTTTGCATTCTCATAAAAACCTACAAATAGAAAAAAAATTATTTAGTATTTTAAACAAAAAAATGAATGAAAAGAGAAAAACAAGTTTAAATATGGATCAGATATTCTTTGTCAACATATTTGTTTCAGTAAAGAGGGTTAATAATCATCATATCCAATTAATAAAATATTAATTATAAAATTAAACTAATACTTACTAACTAGGATATCATATTATATATACAAAATTCTATAGACAATATTTTTATCAATTTTATTATGTGTTCAATGAAGAGATAAAGTTCAAAACGAAACTGAAGACAAAAATGAGGAAAGTATTGTGTGAAGTTGAATTTATAGACCAAAAGATGAATTTATTGATTGGTTGTGAATGATATTTTGCCCTTATATATAAAATGATCTCATAAATGAAATCTATTATTAATAAAAAAATATTTTAAATTTTTTAATAATTTGAATTGATCATATGAAATAAAATATTTAACTGGAATTTCTATAGATGGCGCTGATGCACATTATAGTAACTATGATATATTATCGTATATAATAAGAAAAAATACGAAAATACATGAAGTGTTTCGCGTGAACATTAGTAATTTTCGAGTTTAAAATTTTAAGCTCACTTTTTTTTACTTCAAATAGACAGTTGTTATAGATTGTTAATTGCTTTGCTAGTTTGTGCCGATTTTGATAAGTCATCAGTCTCTTTCACAATAATTCTAATACGTCCCAGTTCATTTTCAGAACCATTCACTTCAGCAACGTATGATAAAATTGAATCTAAAAAATTTGAATAGTTAGAAAGATTGTACATTTGTTTTTGCAAAAAAAAAGAAACTCGTAAAGATGAAACATTATACATTATTTTTAAAAATAGTAACAGGGACACATGTATAAGAGAGATGACGATCTTATCGTTAAATCAAGTAAATAATACTTTTGTTCACAATTAAAATTTCCTTTCTTCTCTGTTTGGTTCGTTGTCACAATTTAATACACAATGCCTTCAGTGATTGATCTTTTATAAACATTTTCTTATACTTTGTCCATATGAAATTCTAAAGAATTTGTCAATTTTCTTGAAGGCAAGTTGGACTATTCTACTACAATAGATAACATTGTGTATTCATGGATATTTTTAGTTTCTTCATGAGTGGTTGTGCTTATGCTAGGAAAAGTTGTTTTAGAAAGTGATCTTTAAATAAAGTGAAACACACTGTGAATCGTCTATGCTATTGATACAGCTGATATTTATAATGATCATTCAGTAGCTTTTCTCTATATATACAAAATTTTATTTTGAATATTTTTGTATATAAAAGAACAGAAATATTATACAATCACAACTCACTAATTTGAAAGACTTAAAACAAGCAAAAGTTTCAGGAGTGCATTTATAAAAGAAATATCATGAATGTTTCATAGCACTTTGACACGAACATATAATCTGTTATTCTGCGTTGTTTTTTTTGTGTCCATCCATCCAAGCCTTTGTATAGACCGCGATTAGTGCTGAAAGAAAATGTATTTATATTCTTTTAGTTTATATATTATCATCAGATTTTAATCGTTAATTAAAGAGTTTGGAAGGAGGAGGATCTTACGCCTGTTCAATAAAATTGCTTTTAATCTACAAATACATTATGTAAATATTCTAATTTCGATCTTTATTATTTATTAATCGCCATAATTATCTTATCAAAAGAGGTTCTTGTTCTAATATATGATTTACCATTGAACTATTGTGTACGATTATTCCATTGCAATTGTATCTGCACTTGATGCACTAGATTTTCTTTATGTTTTCTTATACTGTGTTAATATTCTTTCGTTAGAGCTATTTGATGTTAAGAACACCATTGAGTTGTTCGTAAAATCGTTTAATCAGACAAATTAAAAATATTCAAAAATTTAGTCTAGTATTTCAAAAGATAAAGTAGATAAAATCGAAAATTGTTATTTGAACCTATTGGACTATTATCTCAATCATCGTTCCAAGTACATGGTTCTTATGTTTTTCTTGGAAATATAATATGGTCATTAAGAAAATCTATTACTTAAAATTTATCCGCAAAGTTAATTAAACTTTTAATTGATAAGTATTCAAATAAATATGATATTTTTCTTTTTAAATATTTAAAAGTACAAAAATTCTGTATAAAAATAATAATAGAACTATATAATTCATGTTTGTTTGAGTTTTTCATTTACTTTTCGAATATTTTGTTCTGTTCGAATAATATCTCGATGTGTTGGTGGTAAAATTTTTCGACAAATAGCAAGAGATTTTTGAAAAAATTCTAATGCTTTATCATAATTATTTAATCGTTCATTATACAACCATCCAATATTGTTATAAGATGTTGCAATATCAGGATGATCATGAGGTAATGTAGCTAATCGAATGTTCAAACATTTATTATAGTATTCTAAAGCCATATCTACTTCATTCATTGAACTATATGTAATAGCAAAACGATTATATGTTGCTAAAATATCCGGATGTTCAGGTGGTAAACAAATTTGTTGTATATCGAAAGCTTTCTTCAAATTTGTTAATGCTTGATCATATTGTTTTTTTCTCCAATAGACAAGACCAATTAAACTGTATAATCTACCTTTTTCTTCGCAAATATCTGGACGAAGTTCGTTTATTAAC
>JAJEKB010009408.1:0-16124 GCA_022393335.1 Macrotrachela quadricornifera | reverse complement strand
CTGGATCTGTATGGACCCATTATCAATTCAATTTTACAGCGACAAATGTTATACATAATATTATGTTTGGTTTTAAAAATGAAAATAATCGTCAATATTATTTAGATGATGTATCTGTTATTGATAATAGTGCTTCTAGTATTGAACTCTTACAAAATTCAAACTTTGAAAATTCAACAACAACATCAACGGGTTGGCTTCAATGGTGTACAAGTACATGTAGTGGACATCAAGGAATAATTACTACTGGTGCTAATTGTTATTCAGGAAACTGTTTCGAAGATAATTGTTATGCTAGTTCAGGTCTTGATTTTATTGGACAATCATTTAATACAGTAATTGGTAATACTTACGCTATTTCATTTATGTTAAAACTCGGTGGAAGTGGCACTACTACTAATAATGCATTTTATGCGGATGTTGTATGATTTTATTTCAAGTTTTATTGAAACAATAAAATGGAAACAAAATTTTTACAAATATATATATCTGTGTTTGTATCATAATATTAAGTTTTAGTAAAAACTGTCTATCATGAAAGATAATCTTTTATTCTAATCAATGAAATAATAGATTTAATTTAGCAAAAGACTAAATATAAAATTTATTTAGCTAACAAAAGAAAATAAATTTAGTGAAAATGAAAATTTCCAATATCATGCTACATTATAAATTCAAGTTCTTGGTTAGTGGAGTTTATTGAGTTATGACAATTTTACGGTAAGTAATATGAATAACTGCATTATCGATGAAGAAATTGCATACTTTAATATTCTTTATGTAACACTGAGCATTTTTTGCAAAAATTTAATACTCGAATTCAACATCTTTTAGCTGTAGCCAAACTTCATCTTGCATCCACAAATTACCAATTTATTAAACAGACATGAACGTTATCAAACACTAAATTTTCTACTGATATTTTGATTTATTTACTGAGAATTTTGTACAAAATACTGAACATTTAATTTATTTATCATTCTACTTTGAGAACTTGTCTTCAATAATATTAATATAAAAACTAAATTAATATTCCACTAAGTATGAATACAGAAACTATTAAAAGTTTGTCGAAAACTTTAACATTGATATTTCTTATATAATCTTTGAAGTTTATTTTCTCTTGTTTTGAATTCAGTACAGTCATTGCAGCATCTTAACAATCAGTTATAGTGAGTATTCTTTCTTAAACGACTTTTTCACTGGTTTCTTAACAGATACTTTCGTTACTGTCATTAATTGACTTTATTGAAAGATATTGATCACGGAACGAAACGAACTATTGCAGCAGTCAAAGCAATCAATAGTAGTTCGTATTCACAAATATCATATTAAATAAAAATATATTTCATTTTAAATCTTTATATATATATTATTTAAAAGATGATAATTCTAAAACGTAATATTCCAATAATTTTATTAAAGATATAACTAAATTTACACATAGACATAATTAATATCACAAGATAAGTGTATAAAATTATTTTTTTTCTTATAAAAAAAAGTTATTTTAAGTTATTTGATTGTAATGCATTTTGTACAGCTGATGGATAATTAATATATTGATCTAATTCATTTTCATGTAATTTAACAATTAAATAAAGAACATCATTTATAACAAATGGACTATTTTCTTTATGTACATCAATTGTTTCAATAAATTTTGGAAAACAAGGAATTTTTCCAACCGTTGTTTTATCAAGATTAATATTTATTCGTTTTATAATATGTTGATAATTATCAGTTTGATCAACAAGACAACAAGTTAATGGAATAGAAAGATCATTATATTCACCTTGATTAAGCATAATATGAATTGATATATATTTTCGATTATTAGATGAATCACCATATAAATATAATCGAACATTTAATGGATGTTTACCTGTTAAACTTAAAAATCTTGGTGATTCAATAAAATTAGAATGTGATGGTGGATAGCATCCACTAATTTTTTCTGAAATATCATCTATTTTCCAAATAAGAAGACCATTTTTTGAATCTGGAATATCTGATAATTGAGTTTGATGTAAATTATTATTAAACTTTAAAAGTTCTATAAGTCTTTTATAATTTTCTTTTTCTTGTTTATTTTCTAAAAATAATTTATCTAATTTTTCATGTAAATTATCATCACATTTTTGACAAATACATAATAATGATAAATTATTTTCTTTTTTACATATATGACAAATCTAAAAATAAAACAAAATATAAATTAAATATTTAATAGAAAATATTTTATTTTACTTTTAATTGATTTGCTATAGTTGATGTTGTTGTTTGTTCTTCATTTAATTGATTAATTTCTGTTTGAAGATAAATTGAAGTTTGTTCACTATTAATTAAGCAACTTTTTAAAAAATCTTGGTTTTCTTCATTTATTAAATTTGAATTATCACTATTTATTATATCTTCTGCTATTATCATAGCATCAAAATCCAATACTAAATAAATTAAGAAATAAATAATTAACATATTTACGGCAATATGATTCACCAGTGGCTCACGAAATATTTATAAGGCAAATAACAAAGTGTTTTCGACCAATACCGAGAACTACAATATTCAATAATCTATCATGATTGAATAAGAATGTGAGAATGGGTATGTAGTCGTTTATCAGTAAGTTAACTCTAATTTATTCAAAGCAAGGTTATTTCACCGTTCTAAGAACTTTTGGTTAACTCTAAGTATTTATCAAAACCAGCACAAAAAGTTTTTCTTCTCTTCGTTGCTGTTGTACTTGCCCCTCTTGATCATTGTTGACTAAATTTTTTATAGTATTCAGCACAAGGACTTCGTATATCGCAAACAGATCCTTCTTTCTCTTTGAGTTTGTGGTCAGCGAGTTTGCGCTTTGAACAACTTGCTGATTGTTTTCTCTAACCAGATTTCAATTTTTCAAATAGTATATCAGGGAGTAAAAAACACACAAGACTTTCACAAAATTGCAGAATAGACACGCCGCTTGTAGCATCATTTTTCATATGTATTGAATAATTAATAACTACTACAACTCCAGATATTAAAAGAGAAAACGTTTAGAAAATAGTCTCACCCTTAAGGAAAGAAATGATGTGTGTATATTGTATTCATTATCTATAAGGTCATAGAAAAGAAAAAAAAAGATACAAATGATTCATATTCTAACATAATTTATCATAGAATCTCATTCGTTTTTATAAACTCGAGAAAAAACAGTCAAAGATAACGCAGCAAAAAGAATAACAAAGAAAAAAAATCGAAACTACATTTTAGGTATTTTGGTTGTACTGTACAGCACATACGAGAGAGAAAAACAAATTTGAGCAATCATTCTGTTTCGTGTGAAAGAGGATCATCAGTGCAATAAGGTAAACAATGAAAACGCAAAACAACTGACGGTATATATTAAAAAAATCATTAAGTGTGTTTATTGGAAGGGGAATCTACACAAAAGCGAATCTGTCAAAGCCATTTTTTTAAGAGAATCATATCATCGTAAATGTGTTAATAAAACTATATCTAACATACATAATTTTTCATCAATAGATTCAAAATCATTATTTTCTCTATTTCCAATTGATCTATTAATATTTTGAGAACAATATTGGGTTAAATGCTCAATTATATTAGCGTTTCTTGATGATTCTAAACAAGCATTGAAACAAGATTTTAAAGCTTGAATATGATTTTCGCCGGATTGATGTTTTTTTGTTGAACATGAATCAATCTTAAGTATAGAGAAAATCTTTTACTAGAAAATTACAATAAAAATACCTGTTCGTTACAACCATATTCCATTAAAGGACACGATATTTTCTTTTTATGCATTTCAAATTGAGCATTTGGAAAATGTTCACCACAATCATTACATGATTGATAACGAGGAATTAGACCAAGACCATCCTAATAAATTATTTCAATCTTAAATTGTTCAGTAGTTTAGAACTCGTTAACTCGGTTCGAGTATTAAATTTTTACTCGAATTTTAAACTTTTGGTACTCGAGCATTCGAGTTTTCAACTATTCAACTATTACTATATGATAGATTAAGGATGCTACTATAGGATGCTGTTCACAGGATGCTGATCGTAGCATGCTGCCCGTAGCATTTCGTCGCTGCCTACAAGTACCGATTCTTTCACACCCTTACCCACATCCTCACCCACACCCCGAAAACTCACCCTCACTCACGCCCTCACCCTCAGCATTGTGAATTACTTTTAGCATTCTGCAGAAAGCATCTTGTAGTTAGCGCTCTTAATCTTTCGTGTATCAATAATTGAATACTCGAGTAGAGTCTTCGCGTTCTACATGTATGAACTGCCAGTTTTTATCTAGTTTCTATCACATGGGATGAGCCTTATTCGCAATTCGCTTTTTGGTCACGCATATGTGTAAAAATGACCATATACTATCTCATTTATTGATAAAAGCGCTCTTTTTCCTCTTTTATCTATCAGTTTCTATTCTTCTAACGGAGAAGCGAGAAGAATAGAAGTCGATAGATAAAAGAGAAGAGACCGTTCTTATCAATGAATGACGTGAGGGTGAAAGAATACGTCATCGTAAACGGCCTTAAACTGTAAAAAACGGTCACCCTGAGGCCATCGTTTACAGTGAATCGTAAAACGGCTTGAAAATGACGAAAAACTATAGTCGTTTCCGTCTCATCTGAAATGACAGCCGTAAGGGCTACCGTTATCAAGCCGTATTCCGCCGATAGATTAGAATCTGTTGCCTTCTGTCAAAAAAAATGTTTTTTTAGTCTATATATATATATATATATATATGGGTGGTAACTTATTTTAAATATAACGATTAGTTGTAAAAAAGTAATTATTTTAAATACAACGATTTTTTTTAATTAGATTAGTCCAACACCAATACAAATGGTAAGTTGTTTTAGATAAAATGATTATTTTTTTATTTAGGTTGATCCAATACCAATATGGATGGTAAGTTACTTCAAATAAAAGAATTATATTTTTACTTAGAATTGCAATGTTATCCCAAAATTGACGATTAGTCGCCGATGTTTGCCCGATTTTGATGGTATGGGCACCACAGTAGAGAATTGTAAATGTGATAGTATACTGCGATCGTACATTGTCGGATTTCGTCGTATACGATCATATATGAGCATCGTAATGCTTGTCCTGAATAGTTATGATAGAGTCGACGAAATGAAAGCTACTACTACCTGGTGTAAAACGTCAAAAAAAACGACGCGTTTTAGGCATGAAACGGCGCTCGGAATCATCGACCTAGGGTGGTACATAGTCATTTTTACACGTATGTATGGCCAACATGCGTTAGTGATTAAGACTCATTGGAAAATTTCAAATGAGAACATCGAAATAATTAAACGAATCAACAGATTATACATGAGAGAGAGCTGCATATTCGTGCATTTTTTTGGATTTAGATTCAAATCCAAGGTTTTTTTATTCCACTAATATTTAGCACTTTTTATGCGTTTGATCAAATAAACGATCGAGATTTTAGTTATTTATTAGTTACATTCACGAAAAAAAAAGATCAATAGAAAGGTATTTCTTGTTGTCATTTTTCATATAATTCTATTCTAATTTGAACCTAAATGCAAATCCAGTACGGATCTAGAAGAAATCATAGTTAAACGAGGTAGAGATAAATTTTGAAAAAATAAACTTATCTTAAAAAGTATATAAATAAGAAACTAGATGAAAATTTTCTCAATCAATTCAAATTGAAGAACAAATTATTTAAAAAAAAAATTTTTCTTTACTTACATTAGAAGTTGAAAATAAATCACGACACAAACATTGAATATTTCTTTTAAATAAATAAAAAACAATTATTTCAAAAGAAAATTTATCTTTAAATATTTACTCATTTAAACGTGATAAACATGAACGACATCCTATATGACCGCATGACAATTGAATACAGTCAGATGAAAAACACCTTTTACAAATGGTGTTTTCCATTCTTCACACCAAATTCTTTTCAAATAATAATCTGAAACTGAAAAAAAGAAAATATATTAATTTTTTTTTATAATATATATGTATATAATTATATACGAGAAAAACTTTTTACAATAAAACTAAGTATAAAATTAATGTTTATCAAATAATTGAAGCTTTTCTTTAATAAACATTTGAATATTTGATTGTAAATGAAGAGCATATTCATATCGAATTTTAGCAAAATCTTTTTTCTTTTCCTTTTGATAATGTCTAGCAAGTTCAATTAAATAGAAAGTAAAATCTTGTAAAATAATATGAACAAGTGTATCTGAATACTGAAGAATTGATATTATTTTTGAAAAACGTTTTATTATTGTTTTATATTTTTCAAGATAATTTAACGATATATGTAAATAAACTCGACGAACATTTTCTTGTCGACATATTAATGGCAGATATTCTTCAAGATTATCTAAATCACATATAACAATAAAATGTTCACCATTTAAATAATTATTTAATAATTTTAAATAATTATCAATATTTTCAAGAATATCTATATTTAAAATTAAATGACGAATTTTATTTAATGCAATCATTTTTGATAAATTATTTTCATTTTTTATAATCCACCAAAGATGAGGCCAAACACCTATTTTTATAAAAATAATTCTATAACAATTTAATCAAATTTTTTTTTTATTAGAAATTTACCGTTATCAACATATTTTTGATTAACTTCATTAACATATGGAATAACTGTATTACTATGTTCAACACAATTAACTAAATCAACTTTTCCACTATTATCATCAGAAGAAAAATATATTAAAATTGAATCAATATCTTTATCTTTATTATTACAACAATCTTCACTAGTCATCCCCAATTCTGTTAGAGCTAAATTTTCTGTATAATAAGACATAAATTCATCTTTAACTTCTTCATATGAATAGTCCGAATCAATTAATTGTTCAATAAATGTAAAAGGACTTGATTGATTTGATTTAGATTTCTTTTTAAGAGATTTATAATGATAATATGGTCGAAATAATTTTATTGTTTTTAAATGAAGACAAAGTAAATCAATATCATTAAAAACTCCTTGGATTTTCTTATAATGTTTAGCCCATATTTCATGTTTTGCTATATTTTGACAAAAAATATAAATTGAATCAATACGAGAATAAGGATGAATTGTTGAAATAATTTGTGAACCATAATAACCAGATACAATTAATATTATTTGTTCATTTACTTCACTACATAAATGTTGAAGAAATGTATCAATTTGTGTAAATGTACGAATATTATGAATTAAATCACACAATTTATTCATTGAATAGTAATTATCAGTTGTTAGACTAATATTTTTATCTAACCATATTAATGTCATACCAGCAATTTTTTTTTGATTGATACATTCATTAGATTTATAGGTTGGAGCCATTTTTAAAGAAATTCCAAAAAAAATCTTATTTTTGTCTTACCTGATTTCTTTGACGACAATTTAATCTATTTTTTATTAAATTATTTCAGGTGTATTTCGCAACAAAATAGGCAATGCTATGACTCTATGAAAAACAAAAAATAGGAAGAAGAGAAAGAAAAAATAGATTTTTTCTTTTATATATAATTTTACCTTACCTTTTAGTAAATATGATAATATTCACATGTTTTTTTTTACGGTTTATTTGCACGTCGAATGAAAAAAAGGAAGTAAAGAATCATAATAAAAAAATACAATTAGAATATCTAAAAGAAAAACTAATTACATATTTTTTTTTGAATAGAATTATGTTTTAAAAAAAAATCTTTTTTCTCTTTTTGATTAACTGTACAAGATTTTTGTATTTAAAATTTTATTCTCAAATAAGCACACTCATCTTTTGTGTTGATTAAGATTTTTGAAAAAAAAAATTCTTTCTCCATAAAAAAGTTTGCAAGAAAATAAGTTTTTCGAGTGTCAAAAACACTTAAAATATCTGCTTTTTAGATGCTAAAGGTGACTCGAATAGACATCTCAAGTGCAAATAAATGATCAATTTTAGGTACTAAAGCGAACTCTTAGTTCTGACTCATGTATATGTATTTTAATGAATCATACAGAGATTGGAAAAAGCCTAGAAGGGTTTTTTCTTTCGTATACTTTTCCCTTGAATCATTATAATTGTTTTGTCGCATTTCCGACCTATTTACTGGATGGGGTAAATGAATCACACAGTAATTCAAAAACAAAAAGACATACAGGCGATTTCTCTGGCTGAGGGTAAGGGCAAAACACAGATACAGGTGTGCCTCCGATTCAGGGTGCGCGACAAAGAGATGGAGCTGACTTATAATACAATTTGAGAGATAGATTAAGATAATGTAGTGAATTATCTAATCATAAAAAACAAAGATTAGCCAAATTTATAGGACGAAAACATTTTACAATAATAAAAACCTTTATATTAGCATTGAAAATTTGTTTTTTTTTATAGTTGGATTTTTTTGTATATTAATTAGATTACTCATCATGTTATTTTGATTCATCCTCCAACTTGTATCATAATTCACTTTCATCTCTTCTATCTAATGATGTAACTCAAAGTTGTGAAATGTATATTGCATAATTAAATAAATTAACTTGAAAATGAGATTTATCTCTCCTGTTAAAATTGTATAGTAATGAAACATATATAGAGTTATGCTTGTCACCTAAACAAGCGTAAAAAGCAAATATTGTATTCTCTTTCTCGTAGAGAAGAGTCTAGCAAACTTAAATAGTCTGATTGCTTGCTTGCTTGTATGATCACACTTTAGTGATTGGTCGAAGAATGATGTGAAAATAAAAGAAACTATATTCGATAAAACTTGACCGAAAGGTAATCGGAGATGTAGAATTTATATTGGACGCTAAATTTTATTAATTAATTAATAACTAAGCAAAATATATGGTTTGTCGGTAGTTTCAAAACACTCTTTCTACGAGAAAGAGCTGAGTGAGTCATCAGACAAGTGTTACCTGTTTTTGGAGTGCCTATCAAGTTTGGAAAAAAAAATTCTATTAAAAGTATAATTCGAAATCTAGGTCCAAGAATCATGAATCTGACGGACTGTAATGAGTGTTAATGAAACATTTCTGCAGAAGGAATCTGAATCGATATATAGAAAAAATGATATCACACATGCTATACATTAAGATACATATTTCATTTGAAGCTTATTTAAATGATACAACATGTTAGTAAATTTGTGTTATATTTCGATTGATTATTTAAAACAATTTTATTTGTTTCTTATCTTGCTCTTCTTCTTTTTTAAGTAAAATATTTGCTAATGATGGTAAATATCTTTGATCAAAGTAATAAACATTGAAAAAACTTTTAGTTAAATGGATGAACCATAGACTAATTTCGACCGATCCAACTCGGTCTATTAGAAATTCTATTCTTTTCTTAAGATATTTCAATTTTCAAAAAATAGCCGTATCTCAAAAGTGGATTAAAAGTTAAGTTTATTTAAGAATTCCCTGAATTCATAGATAAACATTATTAATAGTTCATCGAAATATAAAATTGCAATGTTGATTAGTTATTTTATCTATTTAAATTTAGTAAGAAAAAAAATAAATAAAATAAAGTTAATAATAATAAAAGAAAATTTTTTTGGATGTGCATCAATTTGATTAATTAAATATCCATCAAATAAATGCCATGATGTTCCAGTAGTGTGTTGCATGATCATTAAAATCACGGTCACGATCACGCGTGACCGTGATCGTACGTGATTAGATTCCTTTTTCGTGATCGTGATCGTGATTACAATAAAAAAAGTCTATAATCACGACTTTACTTCCAAGTTCAAAATCTCAAGTATTTATTTACCATCTTAGCATTCACATTAAAATCAGAAAACTATCTGATATTTGGAATGAATTGTCAACAAAAAAAATAATAAAGCATACAATTAAATTTAAAAAAAGCTTGTCAGCACAGTTCCATTGCGGCTAAAATGTGGAACTCACATATTCATATAAGCTCAGAGCTGTGTTGAAATTTTTTATAAGGTTATTACTCTATATTGATAGATGTATATATGAAGCGAAGCTTTAGGTGAAAGAGAACGATGATAGACCATAGCAATCATTTATCATGTCATGTCTACTATAATGGGGAGATGTTTCCAATGGAAGGCGTTTGTAATGGGACTTGTCTGTAATGGCATCTGTCTGTAAGGGGGAGCCCTAAAAACCTCGACTTAAAACTTACACTCACTCTTTTTCTTCAAAAAAATACGTGAGTTCCACAAAATAGTTGTTCATATGGTACTTGTAACCAAAAAAAGCAATCGTTCATCTACTACTTTTAAAAAAACAAACAAAATATATCCACTAGCTGAATATAATAGTTTTCTCTGTGATCGTGATTGATAAAAGGACTTCGTGATCGTGAGTGTGATCACGAACTCTTTTTTGTCGTGATCGTGATCATGAGCGTGATTACGAACTCTTTTTTGTCGTGATCGTGATCGTGATCAAAAATGACAATCACGCAAAACACTACACAGCAATTATATCGCCGTGTGCCTTGACTATTCCTGGCAAGAGTACCGCTGTCATAACAGTGGCATTCTCGCTCCCTGTGATGCTCGATACAAAACGCATTCCAGTCTACTCTGGCTATATTAACATTCACGGCAGTAATAATGAGAGTTTTCATTTGCCCTATGCTGGCATTGGATGCGATATGAAGCAAGTCATGGTCACATTCTTTAACGATGTTTTACCCTGTATCTCAAATTCATCCAATAGACTGCTTAAACCTATCGATAAGAATGCAATATTCAATGTTACCAATGATGTACCAATGTTCATCTGGCGATTTAACTTCGGATCGGCTTTTGTACGACTCGATGTTCTCGGAAATGGTAATCAAACTGAGGCCCTCAGTGTCAATATTCTAGACAGTGTTCCTGGTTTTCCTTTGCATCATGGTGAGCGAAATCCTCATGGAACGTTTAATAGACCCGATTCTTATGCACACTGGAATGGAACACTTAGCACTGGTGTTCGAGTGCCAGCCGGTAACTACAGACTCTTATATCGAGCTCTGAAGATTTTTGGAGATCAAAACAACAACAACGACTATGAGAGTTGGACGAGCCCTGTTTTTGGTATCGTTTACTAGTCTGAACTATAAGTCTTCTCTAGTATAAATTGTCGTCTACATCAAAAACTTTAATATTTTTTACAGGATCTTTAGTATCATTCTGTGCCTTTTTTCCTTTATTTCTATTCTCGTTGTTTTTCTGTTGTATGTGAGTTATAACAATTAAGAGGACCTGAAAAATGTTTGCCTTCATCTTTAATTGCTCTTTATGTTCTGTATATAGTTGCTTTTTTTTATAATACAGGATAATAATCATTTACTAAGTAATTTTTCACATTTCTGATGCAAAGATCACATTTTTATCAATTATATTTTATCTAACTACACTTTATGACTTTTATAATGCATCCTATTTATTCTCTAAAGACTGTGAAATGTATTGGTACTTGAAGATATTTCATTAGTGATTGTATAGAGATCAATGTTCCTTACGAAATATGATTGAACAATAACAAGTGAAAAGTAAATTTTCTATCGATTATATCACTCTGGATGTTCATCAATACTTACTGATTTTATAGAAAAGGAGTAGCATGATGGTTGCCAAAGATGAAAGACTTCAAATATTGCCCATGTTCAGAACCTAGCTTTTTCCTGTTTGAGCCCTTTGTAGGCTCGGATATCAGAAGAAAAATTATTCATATTTATGTAATTCGATCGCTTGAAATAGATTTTTTTCTAAACCAATATCCGACTTCGGCTGGATCGGGTCATTGTTCGAAATAGTTTTATGCGCAAAAGTTATTGTTTTTTTGTGTCTGGAAACTCGACTCCGGTATATGAGAAAGCTTAGTACGACAAGAACTGATCTATCTTTATACTCTTTTCTCTCATTTTCTGTTTTCCCTTCATCGATATGAGAGAATATCGTATAGCAACTACTACGATTTCACGTACACAACATTCGAGTATAGGATGTTTTTCTAGATGAAATATTGAGACAAATATAAAATTAAGAAAGAACAAAATACACACATAAATAAATATTACATGTTATGGTAGAATTACATTTAGTCATATCATTTGTAATCTGATAACATAATGATATACGATTTTTCAGAAGATATTGACATGGTCCCTTAGCTCAGCTGGTTAGAGCGCCGTGCTAATAACGCGGAGGTCATGAGTTCGATCCTCATAGGGACCAGATTTTTTTTTCTTTCACTATTCTTTTTAATTTTTAAAAATGATTGAAATATATACTTATGAAATTATTTTCTTTCTGAGTATGTCACAAAAATCTTTATGATTGAGTAATACTAACTATAACGCATGTTTCTTGTTCTTTTACTAACAATGAGAAAATTGTTACTGTTATTTTATTAAATGACATCATTGAAATTGTTTTTAATAAAAACTTGAGGGTGAATCTTGAGGACTGAATAATATGGAATGGCTTTTAATATCTGGTCACTAGTGCTTTATTGAATATATGATTATTGGTAGAGATATTACTATACCATCTGTGAGAATCGATTTCACTCTGTCAAACTTTGTAAAACGAGTTTAGAGATCAACTGCTCATTATAATTGCTTTAATGAGACACTGATTACCAAGTCCAATCAGTTACAAAATTTTTCTTTTGTATTTAATAAACACAGGTTACTGTTTCCGATTGATTCTACGTTGTCTAAAAATAAATAAATCCTATAAATGAAATTATTCTATTCTTATACAATCCAACATCATTTGACACAGAGAATTCTAATGATATTTTGACATCAAATAGTTTTGGATCATATAGAATTTTATCATTGCAGACAAGAGAAGTCTAATCGAGTCTCAAAGAAACTACTCCGTGATTACCAAAGAAAATCTTTATAAATAGCCGGAATTCAGTGGCGGATCTAGGAATTTTGTGAATGGGGACGATTTTTTATTTGCGTCAGAGGTAGTATGAATTTTAGTTTTCTGATTTCATTGTAACCAGTAGCGCAACCCGTAAAAAAGGCTAGAGAAGGGAGGCTCAGGCTCCACTGTGGACAGCCAGACGGCAAAATTCTTTTGCTTGAATCCATATTTATTTGTTATTAAAAAACCTTTGTTCAAAAACGTTTTAAAAAAAATACTGAAAACCTTTTTTTTTGTTCTTGACATTTCCCTACTGTCCGTCAAACTTTCCTTCGCCAAGAATACCCAGCCATCAGATATGAGGGAGAATAAAGTGTTTTATACCAAGTAAATTGTTTCTCAATGTTCTTGTCTACACTGTTATTTGGGCAATATCCCGCAGTGAAAAAATTTTTCTCTTCTTAGATTCTGAAATTTCTAACAAGAAAATAACGGTATAAAAAAATACTTTTTCATTTTTGTCTATAGGAGCATGTCGCCGAAGGTGGCACCTTTTTTGGAACAGAATTAAAAAAAGTTTGACCAAAAGCACGTTTTAGAGATGACAAGAGCAAAATTACACTATTCATTATAAGTTCAACCACCAAAGGCAACTATGCTTTCGATCGTCATGTTACAAGTAGAAGATGAACGCAAAACGTATATGAGTCTTTCTATTGTCCAAGTCACACAGAAATAAAGGAACATTCTTCCAGATGCTAAGCTGAAATAACGAAAAGAATGATCAAATTGAAAATTCATGGAAAAGCGCTAGATCATGAGACGAGAAGTTTTTAAAAATACAAGACACATATGCATCAAAAATTCGTTTTCTAAGGAATTTTTCTTCGAGTTTTACATTTCTCACGGTAACGATGCTTCCTATTATGAATAACCTGCATGTGTTCTCTTATCATTACGGAAGACAAAGATAATTTCCTTTACTTATGGGAGAAGAAATCTTTCTAGGGAGGGGGGAGCTCCCTATAGCACCTCTCTGGTTACGCCAATACTTATTACCTTGTTTAGAAACATACGTTGTGACTAAATTCATTTGAAATAATTTAAGAAACAAACTGAGTAGGAACGAGCAATACGTTTATTTATTCTATTCAAGAAACAGCGGATCGATCATTCTTCTTCAATCAGTCGTAAACATAATTTTTGTTACTATATAGGAAGATACGACATATTTTAGACGGCCTTTTTAAAGGAAACAATAACTAATTTGTATTTAAAATGCCCTGTAGGTTATCTATAGAAGAAGATAACACTTGCGAATAATGCCGAAATATCTTCATCGTTTTCCCTTAATCGCGTGATATAACAACAAAGAAAAAGGATAAAGAAAATAAATAAATTTCAGTACATTTTTTTCTTTCTCCGTAGTGTCATTATAGAAGTAATTGATAGGGCAAGAAAGATTAAAGTATCGTAGCAATTTAGAGTGTACAATCGATATATGCATAAAATATTCGTGTGCATTCATGCACATCTAGATATAGGATACAAATCGAAAATAAAGATTTTATACGGTGCACGTATATATGGACAAGTGCGACAAATTATATTAAAGTGCTATATGCATCAAATGTTGACTGAATTCAATAAAGATTATATGTAAAATTTGTAATCAGCCTATTGAGATCAATGTTTAAAGAAAATCGGCCAATTCTTAATCAGTTTTTAGATTTTTTAAGGATTTCTTACGAAAACTTGCTAAAAATACAGAATACGACAATTTTTCATTGAAAGATATATCATTTGCTTATTATTTTTGAGTTTAGCAAAGCACAAAATGACTAAATAAAGACGTTGTTTGCATGTAAATCTGCTTAAATAAATCGATTTTTTTCTGCAACACAAAGATAAATTTATTAATCAACCCAGTTATCACATTTATATGATCATTAAGACTTTTAGATGCGGAAAGCATAAATTTTTTTCCCATGAATGCATTTATGGAATGGGGTCGATCGCCACCAGTGCAGCCCCCTAAATCCGCCACTGCTATTAGTCCCACGCATCCTTGAAAATTTGGTGTGCATACAGGTGGCGTCACCTTCCATTGTTCCTTCAGCAGAAAAAGAAGAGCGCTAGTAGTCTGGCACCACCACTACCTGTATCTCATGAAGAAAATATTTTCAAAATGAAATATTTTGATTGTGTTAGTTTCATAATATGCTCTATCGATTTAGGATAGAGAGAAAAAAATAAATTTTGACAGATGCCGACGATGATCGGTTTTCTCATAGACTCTCTTGTAAAATCAGGAGACACACATGTTCGGAAAAAAATTTGCAGAGCATTTTTGCAATTTGATTTTAGAAAATATAGATTTTCCAACGAGTTCCACGTTGCCCGATTTAGCTGTAAGTTTTCTTTTGTGATACCTTTACCTAGATCTCAGACATAATTTTGAGCTTTTCGGACAATTTCACGTTTTTCTTTTTTATAAATGAACATGACTAATTTTATCTTTGGAGGATACTTCGAAGAATCTGTGGTAAAAACTTTAGCCTGATTGGATAAAGTTACAGGATTGTAGATTCATTTTTTAACGGTTCTATGGATAGGTCATTATAATGATTTTCTATGACATAAACAAGTTTGTTTTAACAACTTTTCAGAAAGCTTAAATAAAAAATTAACGGCAGATCGGCAGGTCAATATCCTTTCTACTTTTAAAGCACATTAACAGGAAATAAATTTTATTCATGATAGTTCATCATCCTTGTTTAATCCATCTTTCGTTAAATCTAAGATATTTTATTGTATCTCCATTATATGTATAGACTAAATGAATATCATTATCATCACTTCCACTCCAAAAACTTTGTAATAATGATGGATATGAATATTCTCCAATATGTGTCTTATCATCATCATCATGAATTTGTACATCTCTTTTATATGGCCATGTCATTCCATTATCATATGAAAGTGCAACTGTTAATGGTGATCTTGGGTGTGTTTGATTAAGATTATTAAATGCCATAATAACAGCACCATTTTTTAATGTATATACTTCAATTGCTGCATTATTATTTGGTAAACTTGTTGGTTTTGGTGTTGTCCATGTTAATCCATCATCATCACTATCAGCGTAATAAATTGATATTGCATTTTCATCACGAAAAAATGCTCGTAATTGTGAAGAATTATTTAAACGAATGATTGTTGGTTGAATAAGATAATCAC